>JAMKCH010010138.1:0-54036 GCA_023653785.1 Ophioderma brevispina | reverse complement strand
CCCAGCCAGATCCGGATTTGAATTGCAATTAACGAGTGCAAATTGAAATTTCATTTTGTGCGAAAAACAAACTCGCATAAAATAAATTAAAAAGGATTAATACAAAAGCAAAACAAAAACAAAACAAACCCCACACAGACCAACAAGTAATAAAAATAACCTTTTTCTGCGAAATAACAATTTTGCAAACGTTAACGTTGAGTGGTTTGATTGCCCAACAATTGAGACAGTAGGTCTATGGGAGATCCATGTTGCAAATAATTGTGGTCATTACAAATCTTTTGAATAAATTAAAAATTCATTTTACGTTTCTACAAATACGAATGATGCAAGTATACATTGATCGGTTTAAAAGCACTCATATCAGATGGATGGACAGTGAGATCTACATGTATATCAACAAAGATTTGTAGAGTTTGAATTTGCTATTACATTACAATCAACAACACGTAGAACTGAACTTACAACAAATATGCCCATTGCTAAAGCCTTACTTTAAACACTATATGAGCTAGTAAAATCTCAATTCCCTTGGCACAGTTCAGTACCAGAGCTCTGGTTCAGTACCTTCCATTCACCAGTGTTTTTAGAAAATACACCCCCTGGTTTTTGGGTATGATATATGATATCATATCTTATGACAACTTATCTTTTATTTCAGGCCCGTTGGTCCACGACAATATTTTCGGGCCAGAATCTCACAATAGTAAAATTACTTTAGAGTCGACTCATGATCCGCGAGCGAGTTTTCCGAATCTAATGCCCTAGTTCAACTAAAGAGTTTCTGACAATTTAACCATTTTATGTAGTAACTCACCTGTGCAGCTAAACGTTTTCTAAACACTGTCACGGAATTCCGCAGAAAATTGACGTGTATCACTCGTATCACTAGTGTATAGAGCCGTTTCCACCAAATACAAAATTAATGTTATTCCCCGTGTTATTCAGGCTAGTAACAGTGAGACATTGTCTTTGTCTGGGCTAAACAATTCTTTAAAATTTGTACAGTCTGAGTCAGCAGGGTCAACATTGCGACACCCACTTCAGCTTACTTCAGCCCTCTCAATCAATTGTTATCAGCTCAACATATCAGTGGGTGATATCAATGGAAATCCCCGCTCACGCAATAGTACTACTATCAATCCCTCTAAAAAACTTATTGTTTTTTAAATATAAACATTTACAAACAAGTAAATGTGAATAGAGAATTAGGTTTTTTAACTTTATTAGTTTTTACCTTTTAATTAAAGGTCACTGAAATTTCAATACGTCAATTTGTTTGTCAATAGGCCATGGCCCAAGATGAAATACACACAAATGGGTAGATTACTGTTTTGGCAATTTGTACCCCAACCGCCAGCCGATGAATTTGGGCAGGTAAGACTTTGCTCACTTTTCAGATGTATTCCAAATGGTCAGTGTTCACTTTGATATTTTAGTTGTATCCCCGGATTAAAATCCAATCCTTTTTACTTGCAATCATTTTATTTTCGTTTCAAAAAGATAACTTCAAATTTAGAGCTGTTGTTTTTTCTGGGAATCGAGAGTAGTGCACTATTTTCCATGCGCCTTCAATGAAAGGGTGCACATTATTTAGAAAAAAAATGATGAATAAAATGTCACTCAAATTTACTTTCCACAATGTCAGTGTCCCAATGTGTATCACGTAAAACCGGACTAATTTTTCTCAATCATTGTATGGTATGCAGGTCTTTGGTTACTGAGTTTTAAAATGTGGTCGCTGAATACCATTGCCTTCCTTGGAAATTGAATAAAACGGGTTTTAAAGAAATAACTTGCGATTTTTAGGTTATCACAACTTAATGTCAAGCCCTTGGGCCGTTTTCTCTCTATCATGAATTTCGTGTGTCCCTTTTACAATTTCTTTTCGAAAAAAAAAAACATTATTAATTCATATTGTCAAATTAATTGAACACACCTTAGCTCTCAAAGTTCTTTCATCGCGAACGAGGAATGACTTACACAGCCAATGTGGCAAGGACATAACATTCGAAAATCTGTTCACTAAACTGCGTGTAAATAACAATGGACCAGATGTAAGAATGTATATAGGCCTATTGCCACACACCATCTCCCCTCCCAAATCCCTCCACACAGAAAGACACCACAAAGACACGCACACAACACACACGCGCGCAGCGCACACACACACACACGGCGCTCCACACACACACACGCGCGCGATCGCGCACACACACATACCGACAACATGTGGTATTTGTGGCTGTGCAATTTGGGTGTAGGAACAACTTGTAACGATGTTAATTGTTGAGTTGACTATAGTATCATCATAATGCATTATGGGATAATGGTCTTGTAAAGTGTGTGTGTCTGGGTGGGGTAGGGGCACTTAACACAACACACAAAACAACAAAATCATTGAGGGAGTATGCAAAACAAGTCGTATCTGCATTTTTGCCATTTTTGCAGGAGAGCATTGTTTGTGTTCAAATTTCTTTTGTTTTTCCTTCCTTTTGTTTTTATCGTATTCTTTTGGTTTTGGTTTTTTTTTTATTACCTTTACTTAGTTTTGGTGGTTGGAGGCAAAACCTACAGATGTTTTTCCACCAAACCCTTCTACTCTCAAGCTTAAATTATTAATCCAGATATCAATGTTCAGGAAAAATAAGAATAGTTTAGCCCAAATCTCAACAGATAGCATAATACAGCCAAGCAATCATGGGTCACACACTGGAATCTGGAAAGGAACGTGGAACACTAAAACAAGAAAATGGGAACAGACCATATCATGAGCCAGAAAAGATCGAAAATGACACCTAAAGCTTGGCAGCACAACAGCGATCAAGATTGGTGAGCAAGGAATAATGATTGGAAGCTGGGTTTTGGGAAGTCTCACGCGATCCAGGGAGGGGCGGCGGGGGCGTGCGCCTCCCGGTAATTGTGAAATCTTTCAAAATCAGCCCATTTGGACAAGTTTCACCCTTCATCCCCCCGTTGGATTTTGACGTTTTTTAAATCCTGGATCCGCCCCTGGTTGGGTACAAGTCTTTGAAGAAAAACAAACGACACAAAACAAGAACAAGACATAAACAAGACACAATCATGCATCAATCAACTTTTATTTCAATATCAATCACATTAATCTTACAAAGACGCAAAACAATGATATTGAGGAGATGAACGAGAGGCCAATAAGGCCAGCTGTGATCATCCCCTAAACCTAAGAAAGTTTCAACAACAAACCAACAAAATGCACACATACACATACACAAAAAAAAGACATGCCCACAAAACTCATTCATATTCAGCTACGAGTTAGATTGAATTGATTTCTAAAACTTAGTAATTTTGCACATTTTGATATTTTGTCCAAAAAAGAATTCCATAATTTTGGGCCAGAATTTCTCATAGCGCGATCGGAAAACATTTTCTGTTATTATATACTATAAGGGGGCATTTCTGTATGGTATTTATGTATTTTGGCATGTTTTACAGTAATTCTCAAAAGGTTTTGGTAATTGGTCAGTATAGTGTATTATACATAAACACTCCAAGTTCCAGCTTATCTGTATCAAATACATTCAACAATATGAATTTTGAGATAATGGTCCCGAATGACATCTAATGACTATTAGTAATCATCTTCCCGGACCATTTTGCCAAACTTAAATATTTTATTAAATAGGTTTTATGTGGAACTACCCATATTTAAGATACCATCGTTTATGTAGGAATTGCTAACGTACAATATAACGAGTATTATACATATCCAGGTACAAAGTGTTAAGTTTGGAGAGTAAACCCAACATTTCGTGAAATATTTTTGATAATTTGATCGATGTGATTTTCCATGTAGATGTTCATCATGATAATACCTAAAATTTGTCTCATCAACTCTCTTTAATGTCACGTTATCAAGTTAAAATTAAAATTGTTTGGTAGTATGACCCCGTTTGTCTGCCAATCTACCTTTAGTTCTTGTCTGGAACATTTAGAAGTTACATAAGGAGATCCCAACAGCATTAATTAGTTTTGCTCGCATTTACCGATAGTTTGTTTGCCCTGAACCAGTTGTTGATCTCTGTAATTCACTATTGATTACATCCATTTTCGTGGCTATATCAGGGATAGGGAAACAGTAGAGTAGTATCATCAGCAAATAAGACCACTTTAGCAGTGAAACGGCATTTACAATATCATTATATAAGAATAAATAACAAAGGTCCTAAAATTGAGCCCTGTGGTACCCCGCATTTTATATTTATGAAACTGCAATCAACAGTTGATATCGACAAAACAATTGTATTCTATTATATTCTAAGTAACTTTAAAACCATTTCAAGGACGAATACATAGGAAACCATAATATTCAAGTTATACAATAATATATCATGGGTTAATAGTGTCAAACGCCTTGACCCAAATCTAAAAATATTCCCATGTAGTTTCATTTCTTTCTACGCCTTACTTATGTATCACTAATTCAAGGTTGCCAATAGTTGAATGATTGGACCTAAAATCCAAAAGTGTTTATCATTCAATATTTGGTTTGATACGATATATCCAACATTTTAAAAAACTAAATATTTCAAGGGAATTTTAGAAAAACAGGGGCGTACAGAAACAGACGTAATGGAAAATACTTCTTTGTCATCTTTTTTATATCTGGGAACTACTTTGCATCTTTCAGTTGGTCTGGAACAACGCCAGTAGAAAGGGAAATATTGCAATATCTTCGTCAAAGGCGTTGCTATTTCTGTGGCAACCTTCTTAAATATTAGTTTCTGATGGTCATCTATGACCAGCGACTCTTGATTTGATGAAATTAGTGATCATCTTTATAACCTCCTCATTAAATATTGGTTTGTCATAAAAAATTACACTTTTGTAAAGGTTCATTTAAATATGTTTCCACAAATAATTTGCCCGGTATTTTGATCTTGAAGCTAATTTTGGTCCTATTCAACAAAACATTTGAAAGCATTTGAATATTTTTAGATCGATAATAGCACACCATCTTCTGATTGAACACCATCTTCTGACACCACAAGACAACTCCAAACAAAACACCAGAGCACATCACCCACACACAAAAAGCTCACATTTTAAGAAGTCATGGAAGGCCAAAATCCCAAATTGTTACTTAAGGCAAATAAAGAAATCAATCAACGTCAAGGGTGCCATTTTTAAAACTGTATATAATGTTCCAAAGAAGAAAATGTATTATTTTGAGATAAGTGAATTGGGGTGTAAAGTAAAGGTAAAGTTTAATTTTAAATGATGAGTTGCTAATGTACTTTCAAAATAAAAAAAGAAAACCCAATTTCGACCACATTGCGGTTTACGACTTTGTTGCACTCACATGCGATTTTTTTAAAGATTTTTGTTGTACACGCCACAATTACATTTTAGACTGTTTTTAAAGACTACTCAGTGACATCATATTTGATGAGATTTTAAAATTTAAAAAAAGAAAAAACCTAAAAAATTAAAAAAAAAAAACACACAACCTCACCCACCCACACACACACCACACACACTCCTCACACACACACACATACCACACGCACAACTCTCGCACACCACGTCGAGCACGCAACGCACACACAACCACGCACACACACACACGCCCGCGAGCACTCGCACGCACAAAGCTCACACACGCACACACACCCGCGAGCTCGCACAAACACACCTAATTGGTTGTAATTGCAATCGAATAATTATTTCGCATTTTATACCGTGGTTTATTTGTGTATAGAGCTATTGTTCCCAGCTATGTGCATTTTTTTGCACACACGTTATACAGACGCTAGACAATAAATACTAATAGCAAAGCCATGTCATAGTGCACTGTTGCGTGATCGAGGGCGTGAATCAGCGCCACTAACAGACGGTCATGAAATACACTGAATTTCGACGAAGCAGGACACTCAACACAAATCTGCCATTTCCTGAATCATGAAACCTTCAAAATAACGAATGTTTCAACTTAAATTTGGCAGTGAATACGGGAGTGAATAGAATCTACAGAAACGTCTGAATACGGTAAGGATGATGTATTTCAGTTCAGCGATCATTTTATATTTTCATGTTACAGTGTATATAGTGTAGCCATGTACTAGTCATGTGTGATGCCGAAATGGGTAAATAAATTAACTTTTGAGTAAATTATGATCTTATCTGAATGAATCAATTTTACGAACGTGATTAGGCTGATGCAGTATTTATAGGGAGCAAAGCAAGAATTCGGTGAAAGTGTCTCTTGAAGGCAAATCCACTCTCTCTCCAATATACCAGGAAGTGAGCAAAGTGTGTGTATGTGTATGTCATGTCAGTGACTGTGACTGTGTGTGTATTTTATATACTTGTATACGCTATACTTCCGAGGAACTCCATGGTTTATGTCCGAATATGTTCCAATTTATATATAGGTATAAATATTTTTTATGTTTCGCCATAATCAGGGCACAACATTTAAAAACTACTCTAAATCTTAAGCTTTATAAAGACATAAGAGATATCATGCATGGTACTAATACATACAAGCTCATACAATTGCATCGTTCTCTGATAAGTTTTCTGAACTGCCCACCTTCATGAGCTCTTCCAAATATTGAAAACGAATTAAAACGAGAGCATCAATGATGCATAGGACTCACTTGTATGGTGGAAATGGAATTATCGCTGGAGACGCAATGCATGAGACACCTAAGACAAGTTATTGGTTAGCAGACAGTTTTTGAACAAATAAGATATTCAAGATGGTTAACAAAACCATTGGCTTCAAAACTCCACTACTAAAGACCCAAAAAATCAATTGGGGTTTTGTATTAAAGACACTATCAGTGATTTGATAAATCAGAAAATCGAAAAAATCATCAAAAATCAGATTTTTGCATGTTGTAACAAGTACATGTATCCTAACAAACAAGTCAAATAATAGGAACAGAAGCAACTTGATAAGGACGAACGAAATCGGACAATTAAATTGTAAGTCTCAATTACTGTCCGTTCGGACACTTACCACAACACGTAACTCAATGGAGATTCGTATATTTGAATACGGCCGTTTTCTTCCTTTTCTGTAAATTCTTCAGTTGAAAAAGTAACTTTTTACAGACTTATCTTTCATTCTAAAACTATTCCTGCAAATTTCAAATATTTTCATTCTTTCTGATAAATCACTGATAGTGTCTTTAAAAGAACGAGCTGTTACAGCATAGGCGTAAATCCCGGGGGATGGGGATATATCCCCCAATATTTTGATGAGGGGGGATGGTCAATACGATCATCCTCCCCCTCCCAATGTTGATGTCTGTTCATGTGTTTTTGACCAAAAATAACCTCATATTTTACCATAATAGTTTTAAAATGGTAAATTTCCGCCCGCTTCCCGCGCATTTTGTTTTAATAACAATTACATTTAACGATATTAGCTTTAAATTTTCATCAACCCCATCCCCCCAATGTCAAAAAGAAATTTACGCCACTGTGTTACAGATTCAATTGTTAAATTCTTAAAAGACCTTTATACTTTGCTGGTTTTAACTATGTTGAAATAGAATAACTTGTGCTATAATTCTGTTCTAAAGTTCAGTGTGTTTGTTCTACACAGTTCTCCATCTTGCTTTCCAAAACGTAGTAGAGTACGGTGCACGATTCCCAACCAAATAGTTTTTAAAGCAATAACAGCACTTTTTGAAGAGCGCCCCCAATTTTCAAAATTTGATATTTTTGCACTGTTGTGTTGGTAATTGTCTAGTAACCTATACCTGCGAACGACAATGCTCAAAAATAAATGTGTATTTATCATAAAATAAGCGATTTTTAAAAATTAGAATTGGGGTCCCCGATTGTACTCAACGACAGAGCTGGATATGCTGAGTTCATGTCTGGTCCGCCCATGAAGAAATAGTGTCACAACAAGAACATTTATACCTCTAATTTGACTTGCCTGAAATGACCGAACAACTAATGGATGAGCGTAGACACGTACACGTATACAAAAAAAAAACATGTCTCAGAAGACCGCGCGCATTTTGTTTAAAATTGGCCTTTAATAGCGCATTTTTTTTATTTAGGTTTTTGCTCACTTTAATTTATTCATTCAAGGTGGGGACCTCTCCCTGGTTAGGAGCAGCGAGGCCCCAGACTATCAGTATTATAAGTTGTAGGCATCCAGCAACCCTTTGACCCCCTTCCCCGAGGACGTAACCAGAGCACCACTAAAAGGGGGTCCGAGAGTGAGTAGGGAGAGGTCTCCACCCTTCCGAACTCAAATAGGGCATCCTGGGCCAACCAAAACCCAGAAAAAATGACAGGAGCCTTAAAAGACCCGAATTTGACCCACTTCCGGTTCGAGGAGGGGGTCAAAAACTCATTTAGATACGTCCCGAAACTTTTCTAGCCGATACGGAGATTCTCGGTGAAAAAATCCAAACTAAGTGGCATGGCCCCAGTTTGGGGACCCCACGAAATAATTCAAACTACTCCAAAACCCTTCTATGGGACCCTGAGACCAACCCGACCCCTAAAAAGGATCTCGGGGTTGGGAGTGGATCCCCAGGGGGTACAAGGCAAAACACCAATAAAGCCTAAAAGTATGTGTAATGTATTGTTGATTCTCGTAAACATTAGCAGTTAACACAGAAGCGAATTAGACGATTCCCGCAAAATCTATTTTGGAGAATCAAGACTGTTATCGCACTATGCTACGAAATTCTACCCAAATGCATTTATTATTATTATTATGAATATACGCTATCGTGCCACAGGCAAATCGTGGTATTTGTAACATCACTTGGCTTCGTGTCTGGCTCATTTTACAGTTATTATGTAAATATTTACCATTCAAAATCAACTACATGAAGCTGGTATTTATGACGGCTATAACATTAAAGACAGTTTTACAGTTCCTACCTTTTCCCCGGCGGGGGGGGGGGGGGGGGGGCACTTCCAACATGGTTATACAGGATGTCCCTCAGGGTAGACCCCTCTGTCAAACTGGCTAGTATCCAATGACCCCTATTTTATGCTGCTGTCCTACCTATTATCCAATGACATTGCCCCCTTTTTTAAAATCATCAGATACTCAATGACCCCCATTTTTCCCCGGGTTTTTTCCTTTCCTGCTACCCACTTTTCCCACAAGTTGGCTAAGTATCCACTTTTTAACAAGAATTTTAACATCCAAATTAAAATTGTTCGCGCGCTACGCGGACATTTTAAACGATTTTATAATTTTATTAAAAGAGCATGTAACCAAAATGCTCCCCTCACTTGAAAGACAGACTGGAATAAAGTTGTTAATTTGACCATGGAGTTACTATAATAACTCCATGCTTTGACTTGTCAAATTAGAACTTAGTTTCTGAAAAGAATTGTAATAGTACTATAGCACTATTATAGTACTATTATTCATGCTGGTGCGCGCTGTCATCGTTACAACATTTACTCGTGTCCTTTATTCTGAATATTCAAATAAGCTTAACATATTCATGTGATAATGCTACTTGCTTTTGAGCAGGGAAAAAAGCTGCCTTAAATATCATGGCCTATCTAAATGTAATTAATGATCCCTATATATTTTGAACTCATTTAAATGCACAACTGTTTGGAAATAAAATTTACCAACTTGTCACATCCATGTGTAAAGTTTCACCCATTCAGTTGGTGATTTACTTGGCTAACTCTTAAATCAGGTAGTACTGCTTTAATCATTTAACGTTATATTTTTTCATCCATTTTCATGGGAGAGCGTGGCCTAGCGGTTAGGGTGCTTGCCTGTGGAGCAAATTTACCAAAAAATCCCGGGTTCGAATCACGGTGGGGTCACTTGCTGGGATTTATTTGGGTGCTCAATTCTTGATTTAATATGTATTCGAGCTATTGATAGAATACCGCTCTACTCCACGGTACACTTGGAATTGGGCAAATGAATCATGAAAGCATTCCGTCCTTCGGAGGGGACGTTAAGCCGTCGATCCGTGTACAGACAGTCACAACTGTACATGGACATCGCAGTCAGTGTCGAATAAGGGTAAGGTGTAAACCCCTGATGTTCCCAATCCGACCCAGTCTAAAAAGTGGGCCATGTTAGTAGGGTCCGTACCATGGATACACGAAAAGCCCCGGATCAGTACTCAGTGAATAAATCTGCACCACCACAAGCCCACTCCATACTTGTGGACACGCTCTAGAAGAAGAAGACCTTTAATGAAAACAAAAATAAAGAACTTAATGCCCTGACCTTTTAGTAAGTTGAAATTATTTTAATCATGTGCATGCTTGTCACTATATAAAGCTTATGTTTATCATAAAATCGGTTAATGTCCCTTTAAAAACAAGATTTTCACCCCTTTCCCAACTATCAATTTTGAAGACAGCAGATTTGAACTCAGCACCCTCGAATTATGACATAAACACTTTAGTGTGTTAGTGTATTTGTGCGTACGGTTCAACTTTATTTTGAGCCTTTTAGGCGGAGGATCCCCTTTTAGGCAGAATGGAGCTTGGTAATGCTCCATTGCGAACCAGCACTCATTAATCCGTTGCATTTGAGTGGACAATTACGGTCTTCCTATCCCTATGGAAACCACTACTTCCCCAAAGGAATTTTAGCACGAAAATTTATACCAAACAGCAGGGTCATCGGACAATAACAATAAGCAATAAAATTAGAATTTCAAATTTGTTCAATAATGCATTCAATACCAGAAAAGAACACAAATTAACGCGGCCTAGTTTCCACCAAATACAGGCACATGAAAAAAGTTGTCCAATATTGTATCTAAAGGTCCATCTCCTGACATTGACACAAATTTCATTTTTAATATGTTCGATTTTTGGTAGGTTTGGGCAATTGTCTGCCGGTACTTCCCATTGATTTGTACAGTGGTGTTGATGGATATATGGTAACGTAAAGTTATCGCTATCAGCCTATAAAGGGTACCGACTTTATATTATTATTATGGTTACTACATGTAATATACAAATACTTAAACAGGAAAAATATTCTTAAATGTGTGAATATTTTGACACTCCCGTTGGTGGACAGGGGGGTGGGGGCGGGGACCTAACCTAATTATCAATTAACGGGCCGATGGATTTTAAGATTTTTTCATGAAAAGATGCGTATCGAAAGGTTGCACAAATACAAAAAAATACGCGTCCGGAAAAAGTACATCGTTAAACTGGCAAAAGTCCACTTATGTGTTAAGATTTTGAAAGTATTTTGGCTTGTTATCATTTCAAATAATAGGATCACATTTTATTTTTCGTTATCACAATGCAGAAAATGATGAGCAGAATGAAAGTAATTTGTCAAAGACAATAACATCATGACTTCAAAAACGAATAATCTGCCTTTAGGAGCCAGACCTAAAACATCTAGAACTAGCTCGAGGGGACGTCGGCCTCCACACCTACGGCACGAAGATGAACGTGAGCTGGACGATAAGTCGAGTCAGCATAGAACTCCCGTTAAAATGGAGACTGGGTCAGTCCGTCCAGATGTTAAAACACGCGCTTCGAGAATAAAAATTGACAGTGTGACACCTCGGGATGTAAATTTCCCTCGCCCTAAAAGTGTAGGCGAGCACATGGGAAATAACACGCCAAGACGGTATGGAGAAGCTAGTGGATCGCAGACTAGAAGTCAAGATTCACTTGGTATTCGAAGGCCTCGCAGCCACAGTTTTGTAATAAAAGGAATCAAACTGTAGGAAGAGATTTTAGACCAAAATCAGGTGTAGGACGAGGGCGTGGTCGATCCAACAGCTTAAGTTCTACACATAGAAGAGGACGACGACTGGACGAAAGACGCTTGAAAGAACTAATGCAACACGAGCCTACAGAAATCGTCATGGAATTGGCGACAGAGAAAAGCGGATGCAAGGCACTTTTAGATAAAGACAACATGGGCCGCGAAATGGTAGTGCTACTCTTAGAAATTATTGGCTAAAGCAGATCTCTGTACAAGTTCACCAAAAAATCTAAATAGCTTCCTAGCTTTTGTGTGGCGATCTGCTTTTCTGTCCAAACACTTAACTCAGTTTGTAAGCTCCCTGCTCAGAGAAGCGACTGAAGAAGGAAATATCGAGTTACAATCAGTTCGCCACCTACTAAAGCTTTTGGAATGCCTTTTAGAGCATCTTCCAAGTTCATCTTCAGAAGTTGGAGTCGTCACAATATTACTTGAAGGTGTTTTTAGAGACAATGAGAGTATACCAGCTGAAATCAAAGAACAAGTTGCGCGAATTAAAGACACATTCGAAATGATTGAAAGTCAGAGTACCGCACGGGCTGAGCGAACAATGTTAAAGAGTCAGTACCAGGCTCCACCAAGTAATTTCCGGGATATTCACATCATACCAGGTATAAAAGAGCTACGGAAAGATAAACGTCCATTCCTGAGACACAACTTAATCAAAGGACAATACGAAGACGTTGATCACTACCTGGATGTTCAGTTTCGTTTACTAAGAGAAGACTTTGTAGCACCATTACGAGAAGGCATAGCAGAATACTTACGCAATCAAGAGGAATTTGAAGATGATCCACGCAGAAGACTCCAGGATGTCCGATTGTATCATGATGTAAGCATCATACGGCCGACAATGACAAGAGGTGGACCTGGGCATTTGATAGAGTTGATATGAGTTCTTTCCAAAGAATTCGGTGGGAATCGAGTAAGCGTTTGATCAACGGATCTTTGCTTTGTCTCACCAAAGATAATTTTCAAACTGTTATCTACGCAACTGTAGAAGGCAGAGACTGTTAGAAAATTACAAAAAGGCGGTTGCAGAAGTAAAAAATTCTTGAAGGCTCAGTGATTATTGGGCGTAGCAACAGACGTGAAATTTCTTATGGCAGAAACAAAGTGCTTATTTTGAATGCTATCGGTATGTTCTGGAAGGTCTGCAAGGATATGACGGATATAATCTTCCTTTGCAATCGTACATTGTTGAGGTATCTGCACAGAAAAGTCCACCGATGTACTTACATGATGATATACAACCCCGATATGACCTCAGACCAGTAATCCATAGAAAAAAAGATGTGGAAGATTCTAAACAACTTCAGATGTTCGTACACGTACAAGACAAGTACGTTTGAGGTCAGTTAGGATATTGGAATCCGGTGCCTGGCCAGATGCAGAACACTGAACTTTGATGACTCGCAGTTGGAAGCTTTCAGAGCAGCTTTGTCGAGTGCTTTCGTTCTTATCAAGGTCCGCCCGGGACAGGGAAGACGTATGTCGGTTTAGAGATTGTCAAGACCCTTTTGTACAATTTCCACATGTGGTGTGATAAAACTCTCAGATACACATCTGATAAAACGGAGGAACAGTGGGACTTTCGCCCCATCTTGGTAGTCTGCTTTACCAACCATGCTCTCGATCAGTTTTTGGAAGGCATTTATCAGTATGAGAAAGGGATTGTTCGTGTTGGTGGTAGATGCGCATCTGAGAGTTTACAAGCTTGCAGTATTGCAAATATCAGAAAGAAGAAGAAAGCGTCACGAGATGTTCCTGATCACGTTCACCACAGAAGAGCTGACATGCAAGAATATTATGATATGAGGGACATTCTTGACGCAGCTCATGAAAGGATTGCTTTAGCACAGACAGGCATAGTGCAAGCTCGGATACTCTACGACAAAAAAATCATACCGCTTGTACAATACAGAAGCCTTATTTCACGTACCCTTTTGAGCAATGATCCAATGTATGACTGGCTCGGACTTGATGGAAGAGGTCTATCAAAGGAAAAGTCAGGCCATAATGAAGAGCAAGAGGTTAACAATGTCGATTCAGATGATGATAGCGAAGATGAATTCCACATAATGGAGGAAGCGGAGCTTCTAGCAGAACAAAGACAGCTGGGAAATGATCCAACATTCATTCAGCACAGGGAAGAAAGTCTTATAAAATTAGTTTCCGAATTTGCCTTTGTTCCAGGAAAACGGGGCAAAAACGAAAGCAAAACAGATAAACAGAATAGACGGAAGATTGAAAAGAAAATCGAATTTGCGATCAGCCTTCAAGATGTTTTGACAGCCATTGAAGTTGAAGGTATTCGTGACGTATGGCAAATTCCTTATCATCAGCGATGGAAACTCTATCGTTACTGGTGTACTCAATACGTTAAACTTCAAGAAGACACGATGTTAAGGTACCAAACTGCCTTCGAACGACTTTCAGAAGAGCGCAAAGAAATAGATAGAGAAGAAGACTACCTCATCCTGAAAGAAGCAAGAGTTATTGGCATGACTACAACGGGAGCTGCTAAAAATCGGATTCTGCTTCAGCGCGTACGCCCCAAAATCATTGTAGTTGAAGAAGCAGCTGAAGTCTTAGAAGCACACATCATCACTACCTTAAGTAGAGACTGCCAACACCTGATCCTCATTGGCGACCACCAGCAATTACGTCCTAACCCAACAGTTTATCGGCTAGCAAAGCATTTCAACTTAGATGTTTCCTTGTTTGAGCGCATGATAAACAATGGCCTACCGTGTTACAGACTGGGAATGCAACATCGTATGCGACCGGAAATCTCCCGCCTGATGAAAGAGCACTTCTACAAAGGTCTTGAAGATCATGATTCTGTCATGCATTATGAACCGATCATGGGCGTAACCACGAATATGTTTATCTTGGAGCATGGTCACAAGGAACTTCAAATTGATGACACTAAGAGTAAGTCTAACTTACATGAAGCGAAATTCCTAGTTGAACTGTGCCACTACTTCCTAAAGCAAGGGTATGAACCATCACAAATTACTGTTTTGACAACATACACCGGGCAGCTCTTCAACTTCAAAAAATTCATGAATAAAGAGAAATTCGAAGGAGTACGAGTAAGCGTAGTTGACAATTTTCAAGGAGAAGAGAATGACATCATTCTACTTTCGCTTGTTCGCAGCAATGAAGGAGGGTCCATTGGATTCTTAAAAGTAGCAAATCGTGTGTGTGTAGCGTTATCACGTGCTAAGAAAGGACTATTCTGCATCGGTAATATAAGACTTTTGGCTGAACAAAGTGATTTGTGGAAAGGTATATTGAACACTGTAATCGAAACCGGTCAGATAGGTGAGACCTTGCCACTGGTATGTGAGAATCATCCAGAAACCATAACCAATGTATCGCGAGCAGAAGACTTTGCACAAGTGCCTGATGGTGGCTGTATGCTCCGTTGTGATGCCAGACTAGAATGTGGCCATGCATGTGTGTTGCACTGTCATCCTAAGGATCCTAATCATCAAGAGTACAAGTGTATGAAAGATTGTTCCACAGTCTGTCCTCGCGGGCATAAGTGTACACTCAAGTGCTTCGAAGAATGCAATTGCCCTAAGATGATGAAGAAGCTCTTCGTGAAATGTCAACATTCATATCCTGTTAAATGTCATGAAATTGAAACTGCAATATGCCAAAAGAAATGCGTAAAAAAGCTACCATGTAAGCACGATTGTCCTTCCGTATGTGGTGAGCCTTGTCCAGTAGAGTGTAATAACCCGTGTCCAAAGAAAACACGGTGTGGTCATAGATGTAGAAACAGGTGTGGAAGGCCTTGCACTTCTGAGCTAGAATGCTGGGAAATAGTTGAAGTCACGTTACCTAAATGTGGACATACGTGTTCTGTGGAATGTAAAAATAATCGTACAACCCGCACTATACCGCAGTACCCACTATGCCAATCAGTTTGTGAGCGTTCACTGAATTGTGGCCACCCGTGTTATAAATTATGCAGAGAACCTTGCCAGAAAAATTGCAACCTGATTATTCAGATCACATGCGCTTCTTGCGACCATACTTTAGAGATCAAATGCCGAGATGCTGCGAACGCTGTATGTCTACAACCCTGCAAAAGAAAGCTGGCTTGCGGACATAATTGCCCCAAGAATTGCAACGATCCATGTGAAACTATTTGCAATGTTGAGATTACCAAAACATTTCCGACATGTGATCACAGCATCAAGATAAAATGTCGAGAAGCCACAAATGCAGTGTGCCGAAGACCACTTCCATGCGGACACAGATGTATCAAATCTTGCGAGGAACCATGCGATCTAACGACGTGCAACTTACCGTGTCAACGCTTACTTCCGTGTAAGCACCGGTGCCGAAAAAAATGTAGAGAACCGTGTGAATCTTCAAATTGCGATTCGCCCTGTCAACGCTTACTTCCCTGTAAGCACCGGTGCCGTAAGAAGTGTGGCGAGCCTTGTGAAACAAAATGCGATTTGCCGTGTCAAAGATTGCTTCCATGCAATCACCAGTGCCTAAAGAAGTGTGCAGAACCATGTGAGACTCGATGTACCCGACAGATGTTGAAAACACTGCCCAAGTGTGAGCATACTATGCAAGTACCATGTTATGCTGATGTTGGAACGGTTGAATGCCTCGGGGATTGCCAAAAAACGCTTCCTTGCGGGCACATTTGCAAGGGAATCTGCGGCAAACCCTGCACGATTACATGTCAAGAAAAATCGGTAAAACTCATTCCAAAGTGTGGCCATAAGGTGACTCTGTCATGCGATCAAGAACCAAAACACAGTTTGTGTAATGACAAATGTTTTACTCTCTTCACGTGTGGACATTTCTGTCAACGTCCGTGTGGACAGAGATGTGAGGAGACATGCGGAATGATGGTCAATAAGGAACTTCCCGATTGTAAGCACCAGCAGATCATACCGTGCATAGCAGATCCAAAAAGCGTCAAATGTGATTTTCCTTGTGAGAAAGTTCTTCCTTGCACTCACAAGTGTTATGCTAAATGTGGAGATCCGTGCACAAGTGTTTGCCAAGCTAAAGTAATCAAAAGGCATCCGAAATGTGGTCACCTGTTGCAATTTAAATGTCACGAAGATGTTACGCAGATTACTTGTAAAAAGCCGTGTAAAAATAAACTTCCATGTGGACATAATTGTCCTAAAATGTGTTTTGAACCATGCAAAACACAAGTGGATGCTTCTGAATCTGAAAAGAAAGAAGATGGAGGTTGGAACAACATGTTGTTAGATTTCTTACGAGGCGCTTCATCAACAAGGTGGCCTTCGTGTAACGCTACAGTGCTTAAGATTCATCCAGTGTGTGGGCACCAGATAAAACTTCCTTGCTTTGAAATCCCGGGAAAAATCCCGTGTCAAAGCCCGTGCAAGAAGCCGCTTCCTTGCGGTCATCCTTGCCCAAATCTATGTGCAGCACCATGTGGAATAGAATGTAAATTCATCGTAAACAAGACGAATCCAAGATGTGGCCATAAGACTAGGATGGTTTGTAACGAAGATCCATTGAATTCAATTTGTCAAGAACCATGCACAAGAAAACGTTCTTGTGGACACCAGTGTCTGAAGCTGTGCTCGGAACCATGCGAGACGTCGGCAGACGTCTGTCAAGTTAATGTGACAAAAAAGCTTCCTTGCAACCACGAGATGAAACTTAAATGCCAAGAAGACTCTTCGAGAGTAGCTTGTCAAAATCCTTGTGAGAAGAAACTCAAGTGCGGACACAAGTGTCTCAACTCTTGTTGGCAAGAATGTGAAAAGAAATGTCGCATGAAAGTTCACAAAGTCATCACAAAATGCGGACATACAGCCAAAGTCCCTTGTCACTTAGATCCTGATTCTGGAAAGTTCTGCGTCAAAAAATGTAAGGAATTACTTCCATGTGGACATCCCTGTGAGGAGAAATGTGGTAAACCATGCACTAAATTGTGTAAAGTGAAGGTAATGAAAATTTTGCCCTCTTGTAATCATCCGGCGAAAGATGTTGAATGTCATCAAGAACCATCTGCCGTAGTTTGCAAAGAACGCTGCAATAAGCTCTTGAGTTGTGGTCACGATTGCAAGAATGTATGCGGAGAATGCAGTCATAGTGGAAAGGCAAGAGGAACTTCTTTGTCTATGTGCTATGAGATTTGTCGCAAACCTCTTCGATGCGGACATCAATGTGAATCGAAATGTAGCCATTGCTTTGGTGGGCGTATCCACCAACCATGTCTTATTCCTACAAAAATTACGTTGCTGTGTGGATGTATATTAACCGAAGAATGTTCAAAAGTGCTTTCTGCAAGTCACACATCCTATAGGTCTGAGGGCTTTTGCCTGCTGCGTTTCCGTGAAAGTATACAGAACAATATGGACGAGGAAGAAGACACTTGCAAGCACAATTCTTCTCATGGATATTGCGAGGAGCCATGCAAAGAACTTCTTCCATGTATGCACACTTGCATTGGTGTTTGTGGCGAACCTTGTCCAAAACTATGTCGGTTCTGCAACCGGAGACAGGTACTACAAATATTTCCTGAATTTCAAGTGGAAAGCGATCCTTGCTACATACAGTTACAGCAGTGTAAACATATATTCGAACGAACTGAGTTGGATCGAAAGCTGAGTGTGCCTTCCCAATCCAATGGATATGATGGAAGCGTTCCAATCGTACCGGTGACTTGTCCTAATTGTGGGATGCCTATAGAGGAAAGGCGTTTTATCAAGCATGCAGTAAACGTTAAGGAAGATGTTGACTCGATTAATGAGCGGATAAACGACGAAAGGAAAATGCAGCTGAGAGTGGCTAAAAACTTGCTTTCACAGAGTAAGTATAAATACAAACAAGAGCCGTTTAAAACAGGTCGACCTGAGGGAAGACGTCGAAAAAATGTCTCACAAGCTCCGCGCCAAGCACAGGCGGACATGGTATGGAAGTTAAAATTCCTTGAAGTTCTTAGAACAATCGACATAACCAAGTTACCAAAACAGGAAACCAAAACCCCTTGCCTGAGTTTGATCAAACAATGTCAAGATATGAAAAGAGAGCTTCTGCCAGAAGTTAGAAGACGTTTGGAAAGGATGTTAGACAGCAAAATTTCTCTAACAGAACAGCTGGCGGACGATCTTGGTTGCGAACTAGAACGTTTGCAGTGGTGTGGCGGATTTGAGAGATTATTCCTGACTCGGATGGATAGGACCTTTATAAGAAGAAGATATGGGAGAATAGAAGAGTAAGTTTTATGGTTTGTTTTTAAATTTGCAATTAAACACACAGACTTAATCGTACTTATAGATTCTAGAAAAAAAACTATTTTTAAAATAAATTTTAATTGATACGAAAACATTTGGACGTTTCGGGAAGACTTTTAAAAGTTCTGCAAAATCAAATTGTGAGGAAGGTATTTTGCTCTGATGGAATATCACGACATACAGACTATAAAGACTATTTTAAGATAACGTTTTTGTGTCGCCTGCAAGAATTGCAGGAGGAGACACCTACCAATCCTTAATTCTGTCTGACCGTGTGGCCGTGTGCCGTATACCCGTTTGCCCGTGTGACCGTGTCTTCAAAGGTTCAAGTTTCGAAAAAAGTGTCTCATTCGCCGGACGTACAGGTCCAATTGCTAAAAAAAAAAAAAAAAAGAGGAAAATTTTTTTTAAAAAAAAAAAAAGAAATGGTTATAGTTGCCCCTTTGAACCTTCCATTAGGATAACGAGGTCACAGATCACATACCAAGGACAAAGTTCTATGAGGTCGTTATAAAAATAGCCTGAAACATAAAGACAATAGCTACAGAACTGGATTAAATACCCCTTGGGGCCATTCATAGATAGGCACGGTCACCTACCAAGGTCCATAGGTCATGAGGGCAAATTATATATTAGGCTGAAAACATCAAATAGTTTCATTTCGAAAGTAAAAGTCCAATAGCTACAGAACTTTGGATCATAGATGCACCTTGTGAACCGTATATGATTAATGAGATCAAGGTCATATGAGTCATTTATAAAATAGGCTGAAATCAAATGGCTTCATTCGGGAAGTCAATTGCTTCAGAACTTTGTCCATAGATGCCTCTGGAATTTTCATAATTATGATCGATCAAGGGTCACTTTCCAAGTTCAAACGTCAATGAGGTCAGAGTTATAAAATGGGCTGAAACAATGGCATGATAATGAGTCATTTATAGATGTGCGACAACATCAATTGGCATATATAGAAAAGTTGAGTCACAGCTTGAGCCATACACGCAACAATGGAACGCATTCATATGATAATAGGTCACGGGTCACTTGCACAGACAAGTCAACCTGAAGATCAGTTATAATATAGTGAGTGAAGGAAAGGTCGATCTCGAAAGTAAGCGACACTTGTGGGTAGAGAATTGCTCAAATCAAAGAATTTCGAAATTGAAAAACTAACAGAATGTTATTTGACTTTGTTAGATCGTCATGCTCTAAATTGATAATCAGGAATTGAAAATCTATGAAACCACGTTCCTCAGTGCATAAATGCACAACTGTGTTGAAAGTTTAATTAGTAACAGGCTGTGAGAACTACACAATTTTATTGTTTTTCTGCCTGGTGTAAAGAAACTGAGTGTCCCCCATGATAGAGTGTCCTATCTACCATGGGCATGGGTCATGCCCTTCTGCGCTGTCGATTCGTAATCCCTAACACGGGAGGAGAGCAAAAAACCAAACGTAACTTCATAATAAATTATTAAAATCAATTGCCCCCCCCAATTCAGTTGACCACTAGATACGCTAGATGCTAGAGCTAAAGATATTCAATTAACGGCCCGGTGTGCGGTGTAAAAAACACTTCACCAGATTTCCCTTTCATCTGGGATTGCAGAACCATTGGTATATTGGTCTCGGGTGTAAAAGACTCATATGTTTCCAAACCTCTCCGAGTTTAGACGAAGTCTGTTTTTAATGACGTAAGCGCCAAATACTTATCTCATATCGCAATAAATAAATCTTGAGCTTCTACTGTGTGTTCAAGTGTTCAATTAACTTTGGTCCATAATTTTTTCATCATTTATTCGAAAAGGAAAAAGACAAACAAACATCAGCCAGAATGTTGCTGGTCAAGCTTGATCTAACACTTGGTTCAGAATCAAGACCCATAACTTATTGCTAACTTCATTTGTATTCAATTGACCACTGCGCTTCAGAAGAACACTTAGGGTCAACGACCTTATCATAATGTAAACTGGTTAGTATTGTGAAAGAGGACGGTATTTTGTAGTCGTTTTGTTACTCACCCTAAGCGTGGATGTGATAACACCCTGGCTATAACCATGGGATCCGCATACCGGGGCCCATTGTAATATGATTATAATAATCATGACAGATTGCGTTCGCAAAATACACTTTAGCGCTTGACTTGGTTAACTTCGGTCGAGCGTGCCGTAAGCATACACTTAGAGTATAAATATAAAATAACATTTTAAAAACAATATTTTGGTTAAAACATTCTAAAATTTGGATTATAAACGAATAAAGTTGTCGCAATTTAAATTTAACATATTTAAAAACACTTTTTCCTGTCACCGTCTATTGACGAGCGTTCCCAAATTCCAAATGTGTTGTATTGATTGCTCTGGCCATTACCCTTCAAGTGACTAAAGCCATTAAGTGTTAAAGCTTAACTTGCCAATGGGTTAATTGATTAATGCTTTGCTAAATACGAACAAATATATCATGTATATGGTGAGTATTTAAGTTTATCCTTGGAGTACAATTTGAATGAAATAATCAACCAAGCCTACGAATAAAGACTATTCAACCCTATTCACCTTGAACATATTGATTATTTCGTGCAGAAATTACAAGAAGTTATCATGTTTTACTCACTCATTTAAATTATGTAACGTATCTTTTATGTGTATTGTGTGATGTCGAAATTTGTGGAAGCAGGCATTTGATTTCAAATGGAAATTACGGCGTCGGATGGGGAGCTTCTGCAAGCTTGATCTCAAGAGGTTGGAGCTGACTTAGTACTGTTTTTTTGGGGGGGGGGGTGAAGGTACCCTTATATTCAACCATTGTTGGTCAAATCTTAATGTTCATGGAAGTAGTTTTTGTTATTTATTTATTTTTTTGTCTTTTCAATAACCCTAAAGGAATTGCAGTTCTGAATCCACATTTTAAAATTACAGTATGAAAATCAAATATCTGAATTAATCATATATTTTGCTTGTGTAAATAATAAAGTGTCATATCATTTATGAGAAAATGTTTGATGTAAAGAGTCAATCAATTTTTAAAGTTTAATTTACAGGTAGCATACCACTCAATGTTTCTACTACATGGTTTGTATAAGTTTTGACACCATAGAATTTTGTATCTTCAGTGCTATCAGTATATACACAGATCGCGCCGCTGTATATAATTGTCAGGACATTGTATTTCTAGAACCATTAACCCCCCCCCGTGACCCGCGTGTTCAGTTGTGACCCCTACTTCTGAGGGTGCATGTTTTAAAAAATAACAAGCTCTAGAGCTGTTATTACAAATAACAAACCCCGGTAGCCTTCTCGACCCGATTCGTGTAGATACGCACGGAAAACATAGCTAACAACAAAAGACGCTAGCACGAGAAGTGTATCTTTAGTTAATGGTTTTCTGAAGTCTATATATATCCTTGGTCACTGAATATTAATGAAAGGCAAATGATGTGACATTTTTTTCCTTTTTTAAGAAAATGTGCAAGTTTTATTTGGGGCAACAACGGTTATTTCATGTTAATAATTTATCAATATTTACACCGTTTTGTCTTCTCCCTTTGAATGGACTACGGAATTTGTTATGCATCTTGTTATTTGACACGTCCCATAGTCTACATGTTAACATGTATGGAATAAACGTGCCGTTGTAGACCGTGAACAAATGATGCGTACAGCACTAATGAAGAATCAACCGAATAGGTGGGCGGTGGGACACTCAGCAGTCACATGGACGCTGTAATTTCACAACACCGGGATAAATTCGTACTAGACCGGGTACTACTTGCTGCTTATTGGCGTTAATGGAGATTGATGAGCCTCGCGTCATACTTCGTTTGTCAGTCAAAATAATGTAATACCCTTTGATAGAATTAAGTCACTTTTACCATGCAGCCATTTTTTGGAACGGTCCCTATTTGAAAAATCAACATCCCCGAAAAATCCAATCCCCCGGCTATACCGGCTACTAGAAATATCCGACGATTAAGGGATTTAAGCACGATTTGCGATCCTAACATCGAAAAAAATCACCAAAATTCGTACTTTACATTTTTGTTATGGAATAGCGAACATAACCTGCAAGTGGTTGGCGAAAATCCGTGTTTAAAAGACAGAAGGTACTTTTTATATAACCCGACTTCTGTAATTTCTATACTGCGTATCAAAATTCCGCGACTGAGATCAAAAAATCTTTCTCAGTGATATCACAATTGTCAGCGTGATATTGTGCCACCACGACCAAAACAGTTTGACTTCAAACAACAAACCTTATGATTTTGTGGTTAATCTTGTACTGGTGTAGACCACAATCACTGTTTAGTGTAGCTTTTGAGACGCCGTCGCTGTATGTCTATTTTGGGTAAAGGCGGTATACATTTTCCTTTTCCTGAAAACTTACTTCATTTTTTCACTTTTGGTCGGTTTGTTTCCTCTGCATTAGGCAAAAAAAAAATTGTTTGAATGGTCTCGTCCGACCGACCCTAATTTTGGAAATCAAGAAAAAGTTTTTTTTCCTTTTACTGTGCAAAAGATACCGACCCTAATTTTGGAAAATCCTAAAGTTTTTTTTCAATTTTACTTTCAAAATGTAAAAAAAAATGATGTTTAAACAGTTCTTAGCATGTTAGTTTGGGTTTCATACTGTACAAAGATGCATTTTTTGAGTAAGAACAACTTGATTTTTAGTGTTTTAGATTAACTTATAACACAAACAAACATGTTTCAATACAGTTTGTGCTATTGCTATTAAAAAAAAAAAGTTTTGTCCGACCGCCCGACCAACTAAAAAATCATCTATGGACATCAAAACCTTTTTTTTTGGCTTCAGACAGTTATATGAATTTACACACTTATATCCTGCTTTTATAAGTTAAGAAATGCATTTTCACATTTTTTTCAACCCTCCTGCATTATCGCTTGCAATCCCTTTAATACCGATAGAACACAAAATAAATCCATATTCCTATAGAACCATAAACATCTTTATTTCAAATGTTTTATTCATGAAGGACCAAAGACAAGGTTTCCATTGAAATATATCGATATCTATCTTACAGGAAAAGATTAAGAAAAGCATACGACATCCTCACTTCGTCGACCGGCGTCCGATTTACCGTCGAAAGACGGAAAGAGGTGACACATGGCTCCTTGGTGCCTCTCTGAACGAGGAACTGATGACATTTTGAGCATGGAACGGCGCAATTTGGATAGAGAGAAGTTACTAGATCTCCAGAAGAAGCAGAAAGGATTTCTAGTAGGGGAATGGCTCAAATGCCCCACGGACCATGTTTTTCATTATCGCAGACATCACAAAGGCAAAGTGATCAGCTGGGAATTAACCGAAACTCTTGAAGATAACAATCCATCATGCCCTTCATGCACGCGAAAACAAGGGTAATTTGTTGAATTACGGCTAATTTAATTGAGGAGTTTCAATCAAAAAATGAGAGTGCATGGGTACCGTCTACAGGGCACCGGAGCTGTATCGGTACGGAGGTGAACCCACAGTAGCTTTCCATGCACTCCCCACCGCCCACTGATCCTCAGATAGCCCGGTTAGAGTAAATACACGGTTCCCAAAAGATCAAAAGAATAAGTTCCCCCCCTGGGAAATCAACAGAAGTTTCGTGCATTTGTATTGTATGCCTATGCGTTTTAATGTTTTAAGCTTATTACTTCAGACCGCAATGACTACTAAAGAAAATGAACTCGTTGTTGTTAAAATGACATTCTTGCCACTTTTTCTGAAGACGTTGTGGCAGAGCCAAGTGTTCCTCCTTCAAAACTTTTTCAAATTTTAAGCATCCAGTCTAAGTGAAGTATGCAACCAACGAAGGTTCTCCAATGTAGGGGAAATATTTTTTGGGAACCCCTTTGTATATTTCCAGATAGAAAGTTGCGCCCCCAATTTTTTTGCACATTTATATGGCTTGCAATGTAATAAAATTACCGTGAAAATCAATAACTTATCACACGAAAGCGCCGTGTCGTTATAAGTGACGAGATGATTTGGTTTCGTGGGTGTTGTAGTGCAGAAAAGGAACTGAATTTTGGCGCAAAGTAAATTTTTGGAAATAATTGTGACCAATTTTATGGTATGGGAAGTGAATCTTGGTCCATCAAATTAGAGGTTATGGAGCTGTGAACCTGCAGAATTTAGCGCGCACTTAAGTTTGTGAGTTTTGTGGATGTGGCAAAGTGGTCCGGAACCATACTTGAACAGTAGGTCTAAAGAACTGCAGAAGAGGCGCAAACTTGGGGGTCTTTCCCTTCGCACATACCCGCACCTCCATTCTAGGTCAGTCGCCCCTCCCCACCATAGCTCAGAATGATCCAAAATGGGGTACTATTGGTGTTTTGGGGAATTTAAGAGGTCCAAGTTCATCTCTCATTTGGGGTCAATGTGTGTAACGCTTTACCATCCTTGAGGGGCAAGTTATATGGGCGTAAAGACTCAATGTCAATGTAAACCTTAGTGCGTGAGGTCTTGTTCGAAAATGCTTAAAATCACCCAAAAGTATTCACTTGAAGTTGAACATAAAGGCAAAGGGTAACGGCAAATGGTCATGTAAAGAGGTCAAATTATATCGAGACTAACAAGGTTAAATTGACTCCTGTCTTTATTATCAATGGTCAAAGGTCATAAAGCGGTCAAATTATCATCGCGACTAACAAGGTTCAAGTGCTTCTGATCTTTATTATACTAGTCCCGATTGATTTATTACCACTTTTTTTCAGGTGCCCGTCTTCGGATATGGAAGATATTGAAGGTAGAAGTGGAGGTGTACGTACCTGGCCAAACCTAGCATTAGTCAAAAAAGGAAATATAGGAATTCTATAAAGGAACCAGAACTAGCAAAATTTTATTTTGTTTTCTTGTGTTAGTGCCAAAAGCTTTTGTTTAACCAAACACAGAGAGAACGTATATAAAATGGATGTAGTCTTCCGCACGTGGAGATTCTGGAACCGATATTATGTCCAGAACCCTAAGCAGTTATTATTCATAAGGCAGCTATTCACTATACCACGTCAATCGCCAACTATGATGGTTCATTAGGAAAGTAGCTGAGGTGGTCATGTGAACCCACACTTACAGAAACCGGCAGTTAATTGTAACTCTGTTAAAGGTTCAGCTCTTAGGACTTAAGCAGTGATTTAAAAATAAACTACAGTATAATTGTACATTGTATACATGTTTTATTTGTTATATACATTTTTTCTAGCTTTATTCATTTGAGCTTTGTCATAAACTTTCGATTGAAATTGTATAGAACTGGAATTCAAATGGTTATTAGAATGTGTATTCAATTACTAATTTGGGAACGAGACTATAGCGAATTTGCATTTTAAATAAGAATCTGGGTATAAGAATCGGTGAATGGGAACAATATTAAAGTCATGCAGCCAACAGGGAATTATTTTATAGGATGAAAAGTTAAGCGCTGTTGTGATCACGTTTTATACCGTACCATAAACATCATGAAATTTCGAAACAATCACAGGATGTCTGTATATATTAAGCGATTTCTGAAAGGCCGTGGTGTTGATATGACCTAACACTATAGTAATTTTGGCTGATTGTGGCTTTAAGTATATCTGCATTCTTCCAATGGCCACGATCAATTACAAGCAAATTGAAAAAAATTGTGAAAATGTGCCAGTGCCGCTTTAAATTTGCTGTACTTTTTGGAAGACAAACTTCAGTGGTATTCAGTAACCTATTTGTAATACATATAGGTGCCGTACATTGCCGAAATAACAGATTATTTTGAAATGTTAATTGAAGACAATGGCAAAACATTGGAGAAAATAAATTAAGACATTTTATTCGCTTCCAAGAAAATGGGCAACTTATTTGGCAAAGACGGTTATTAGATTAGATTTTAAAATTTCATACTGGTTTTGTCTTCCCCTTGATGTAGTAGTGAAAAACAGGTATGCCCACCGTCTATAATATGGCCCAAGGAAGAACAGAACCGCCACAAAGGTACCTTTATTTTTTCATATCAAATTTATTTTGTTCATCATATCAAGCAGTAGAATACAATATTGCAAGTTCTAGCATAGATTTTTAGAATATGGAGAGGAAATTAGAAAACCCGAATTAAAAGTTGTTTTATACAACACACACGATCATGATGATAAACCAAGTAAAACTATCTGTATACATATCGTCACGAATCTTCCAAACAGGCCAATCGACCAAAAGTAACATTTCACGATATCGGCGATTGAAATTTTAGATAATTACGAACTTGCATATCTAAAATTTGAAACATTTTAGGAAAATGATTTTATGTGTACACGCGCGGGATATACTGTGGACATTGAAACGTTCTTCATTTTGAGCACGCTTTCCATTCAAGTATTCTTTGTTTTCCTTGTCAAATTTAATTACAAAGTAATTGATCTGTTTGGAAAAACTAAAAAACGTCCTCCGGAGACGAATGCGCATTCCCCTGTTTGGCGTACTCAAAAAAGATGTCGATGATCGCCTCAGACTCATATCAGCCTCAGAGAGTGTAGGCCATGATAAGTTGCGATTTAACGATCTTTTCGTGCTACAGCGCTGGGATCACTTACTTCCTTCACTTAAAATTTTAAAAATATTATGGAAACCAGGAAAGCTGTATCCCCAAATGAAAAAAGTGAACATTATTATGAAAAATGTTAAAATGTCAACTAATTATTCCCAGAAGGTCAGTGACCACTTAGGTACACGTAAACTCATGCGAACAATAGAGCTAAATGATATTCAACAATGCACCTGAAAATTCAGATCTTTTCTCAACAGCGGTATGCAGGTCCATTGTTACTGCCACACTGGTGACAGATTTCAAGCTATATCAGTGTATGACTTCCCCGTATTGGCTATAGGTATCTGTTCATAACTTAAAGGGCAAACTACTCACTCGGTCATTGATTTTTTTAAATGTAGTCGTGAATACATTGCCTTCTTGGTAAATTGAATAGAAAAAAGGGTTTTTTTAAAGACAAAACTGCGGATTTAGGTTAGGCACAAATTAGGTCAGTCTTGCCTTGGCTTTTAATTTCAAAAATTGGAGTCCACTTTACATGTTTCTTTTCGAAAAAAAAAATTATTAATTATGGTTCAAAAGTTAATTGAACAACACAAGTGTGAAAATCTCAAAGAGATTTCTGTACGCGACACGAGGAAAGAACTTACGTCAGCGGCCAATGACATCATAACATTCGAAATCTATTAAAATGCGTCACAATACAATAGACCAGAGTAAAAGAATGTGAAGTGCGTCCCGGGCAGCGTGTTGAATATCATTAGCCTCCATTGTTTGCTGGCGCATGTTGAGATTATGCGTATATCCATTGTCACTGATTTTCGAACGAAATTGAGTTTGCAATTTGAATTTTATATTCTAAATAATGTTGCACTCTTTTCATGTGGGGGACACAGCTTTTCGTGGTTAAGATAATATTGTTTAATTTTATGTGAAGGCTTGAATATAGTAATCGCAGGTCGTAGCACGAAAACTTAATAAGTTAAAAAGGCCAAATTGTAGTACTGTACCCTGGCCTTAGTGGTATTGAATGTTGAACAGACTTTTGCCTGCGGAGGGCGCGCTAAAAATGACTTGTTGTACGATTTTTTGGCGTCATCGTTCTTACAGCAAAATAATGTGACAAAGAAGGATAGAAAAGAGGCCTGATGAGGTTTTATTTTTTATTTGTAATTCCGAACTGATTTATCAAATACTTATAATACTTAATTTAAATGACTGGAAACCTGGTAAAAGCTGATTTTTACGGCGGGGTTTGTTGGAAGAATTGCTGCCCGAAGTTTCTTGGAAAAGGTATAGTATTTTTCATGTAAACCATAGTACTTAATCGTATAATGAAAATTCATAATAATGTACGCGATTAATGTTGATACTTGAAGAGAAAAAAAATGCTGTAGTACACTAAGGACATCCAAAATGTATGACTAACGTTGGAAACCATGGGTTTGTGAATTATTGGCCATAACAACTTCCATAAACGTTAAATTTGGGAGAAGTTGTGATTTATCTGTTTATGATGAAGGTGTATATTTTGACACTTTTGCGGAGGGGAAACAGGAAACAAAGTCACTATGTTTATCAAGAAAAAAGCTTCATCTTGCTATCAAGTCATTTATATTTGTATTAATTTTCGGACGAAAATCATTTAATTCTAATGTCGAAAAATACAACACATGTGTTCGAGAATGAGTACTGTGTGTTTGTTACATTCATTATAGTTATTTAAAGTTCCAGTAGCTCCAAAATGTCACTGAAAATAAACACAAGATTCATGTAGGCTACTACTTTCAAATAACGGACACCATAGCAAAGGTATATTGACAATTTAGACCATGGGAAGTGGGACCACCAATAACCAACTGTCTATAACAAATCTGTAGTCCCCATCTGGGGCTAAGGAAACAAAGTGTAAATTCATAATAAATTATTACGATCACATAAACTGTCTGTTCCCGCACATAATCAAAAACTGGCACATTTTTCGTAAAAATATTAAAAATGTCACACTCAATTCTTTTTCCCAATATCAGAGACCCAATGGATATGTACAGACTTCAACAAACCACGAGCTAAAGCTATTACAATGGGCCGGGTGTGTAGGGCCATTGTTATTTGTTATAGCCAGGTGTTACCACCTCCACGATTCGGGTGAGTGACAAAATACCCGTCCTCTCTCACCATAACTAACCAGTGTACCATTATAATATTAGGTCGTTGACACTTAAATTTTCTTCTGAAAAAACGCGGCTAAATTGAATAGAAATGAAGTTAAGCAATACGTTAAGGATTTGGGTTCTGCACAAAGTCGTTAGGTCAAAGCTTTGCCCAGCAACATTCTCTAATGATGTGTGTTAAGTTTCTTCCTTTTCTAATAAATGATGAAAAAATATGGCCAAAGTTAATTGAAACGCAATATAGAGCTCAATTTTATTTATCGGAATGAGGGTTTTAAGATTTTGTCCTGAAAAGTACGCAGTCTAAATTGGAGAGAGCGGTAAACAGCGAAATCTCTTCAGCTGCGCGACAATATATAACAATGGTCCGCACTCCCAGAAGAAAGGGAATTTGAAGTGTTTTAGACACCCATACCGGGGCAGGTGAATCGTTAACTCCATGTTGCTGAGTCTATGTGGATCCACTAGTCACTGATATTGGGGAAATGGAAATGAAGTGACATTTTATTCTTTTTCAAGAAAATGTGCCAGTTTTATTTGGGGAAACAGACGAGTATATGATTTTAAATATTATTATGAATTTTACCCCTTGGTTTTCCCCTAGCCCCCCGATGGAGGACTACAAAACAACACAGCAGCATAGAAGGACGATGTCCCCAGCGACATTAGTGTCAATAAACGCCTTCGGAGTGTCCTAACGGTGCAATTGGAAATTGAAATCGATATTTCCCAAGATTGATTTTGTCATTCAAAAGTCATTGCGTATATGTGTCACCTTGGAGTCCCAACACTGTATTGGTATCTTATACTTTGTTGTTGACATAACTTTTCGGAGTGGAAAAACAAACCATGTGAGGTTAAAGATGGCAGTTTGCCGGCATTTATACTGCGGGGTCAATGATTAACTTGGTTTATTTCAAAGACTTTGACAAAGACAAAGATTTCAATTCTAAATTTGCCTTATCCGATTATCAAAGTCGGTGAAAATGCAGAATGAGAATTTTCTCCTGTTAAACATCTTTCGTTACTGGACATTGACAGGAAAAATAATTTCCTTATCTACTCAATTAAAATTAAGTGTATAATCGGGTTGCATTCATTTTATTAATTTCAATGAGTAATCTTAAGTTACCATTAATCATGTATTTTAATTGAGAGGCTGGGAAATTGATAAAATTGGTTCTTATATCAGTGGAGTATCGGGCCTACCCGCTCCGAGGCAAATTTCCCAGTCTTGGGAAAGTTTCCCTTCAGGGGGTCAAAAGGCCAAATTTTTCCCGGGCCGGTCAGAGGGCTAAAAAACGGCTGCGGATTTTTACATGAATTTGCAATTTTTTCCCCCGGCCAAAGTCGTCAGGGGCGGGGGGAGCAACCTGCCCCCTGCCCCCCCCCCCCCCCCGCCTGTACCGCCCATGGTGTACATGAGCTTATTTAAGTAAGTTACAAGAAGTTATCAAGGTCAATCATTAATGACCTAAGTTGCTGAAGTCACACTATATCGTAGGATGTGGGGGCAGGAACTATAGCCCAGAAAAAAGCGGAAGGAAAAGGAGGAAAAACGAAAGATTTGACCTGGTAACGTACTATGTTGTATATTGCAATGATCTTATTAGGCTGTAAATTAAAGGGGGCCTTTCGCTGATCCACAGCCCCGCCCCCGACTTACCTAAAAAAAGTTGCGATTTTTTATTAGTCATCTGAATGTTAAATCAGTAATATATGTGTACAATCTTACGTGCAAATTCGGTCGTATCTGCACAAAGAAATTCGCATTTTTGTATTTTCTGACCGTAAACGGGCAGAAATAGGGAAATTACAGTCCGGTGGCCTATGGAACTGTGCGGAAACAAGCATTGCTCAACACAACTGCAAAATCGAAATCAACTCAAATTTTGTGAGAATAGCTTTTATCAAGGATATTAGTGAACAATGAAAATAAAACTGAATGTGCATGAAATCCGAATGCACCTTTAATCATGTAAGTAACTTTTATACATGTAATCCATATCTAACTGGGATCAAACCTGGGACCCTCTGATATTGAAACAAAAACCAACCACGAAACTATGATATCCTTACAGGGAATATATAAGAAACTGAATTTATATACATTACTTTCCTTTCAACTAATATATTGACAAATTAAAAGGAACAAAAATCATACAAAAATGTGATGAAAAGGTTTCAACAAGAGGTTTTTGAACGATTATTAAAAATTGAAGTGAAAATAAAATAAGTTACTACATGCTTATTTGCGTCCTTTCTGGTGTTACAAATTGTCGTGTTTTTAACTTTTAATTACTAACTTAGCTGATTTGAATCTAGTTTACCTTAATTACACTTAACAATCAATAATTGCAGCAACAGGTGTAAACCTGAGCAATTGTAATATTTTTGCACAATTTTGCCGTCTAAACTAAATAGTGTTTGTGTGAACATTTCTCAAATGAAATAAGGGTATTGGGTGACAATTAATTTTAACACTAAGAGTGCCCAAGGGGGGGGGTGGGGTGGGGTTTAATTAAATCAAATAACCTTGTAGCTGATTTGCATCAATTTTCTTTTGCATGACCGTGTCTTACAAGGTGGAATTTGAACTTTCTGAGAAAAAAACAAGATGGTATAACTTTGGCTATATATTGATTAAGTATTGAATGGTTATTTTAGGAGTAGATATAAAATTGGTTAGTTCAAAATATTTATATCGGAGAGTTGCTGAGGATGAAAAATGCGAACCAACTTTTTTCTGAGAGTGACAAATTTCAGGCCAATAGGTCAAAGGTCGAAGTTTGGATTTTATTTTTATATTGCATGTGCGTTCTACTGTGACCCCCAATATACTTGTGTTGTAGTTCGGATCAAAACTGCCATGGGAAAAGCTGGTGTATCGAGTTGAATCTCTATGACCCCCCTTGGGCATAATGATTTTTTTTAGCTTGGGACTTAAGTATTTTTATACGTTTTAAGGCTTCAACGCCCTTTATTATTAAATTTGAGAAGCTATTAACATCATTGAATTTGGTTCTAGATTGGTTTGATTGAGTCACAATTAATAATTTTTGTGTAGAGTAAATGATCTTTTAAACAATCAACTGCTTTCAAGTTTCCCGATGCCCTCGTCCCCGAAATGTAATCAAGATGCCAGTCGTAAATTTGTATTGCACTTTAAATAGTTTTTGTTTCATACAACAGTACAGTTCTAGGATATTCTTCTCATGAAACGTATAGTTGTTATCATTAAAAAAAAGAACCTTTAACTATTATGGACTAAAACAATAAAATAATTAAAAAATCAAATGGCGCGATTCAAAACTGAGAAACGTAGGCTCCTTTTTGCATGCTCAGCCCTGGACGCCAATCCCGGAACCACGTAGGTGGCGCAGCACACGGCTTTGAGGAAAACTCTTCAATTAATTTCGTAGGTAAAATGTAGGTATGACCTAAAAATGCCCTAGTTATTATTGATTGTAGCCAACATTTGACATTGTACTCGCTAGGAACGGCTTAGAATGGTTTCAACATGGTGGAAACGCTGAAAAACATACATGTTGAGAGCACATGTTTTGTCGCGCGGTCTTTCTTCGTCTTCGGAAACCGTCACCACCAAACAATGTACACTTAGAGATCATCAAGATGGGACTAGGGTATAGTGAAAATGTGATTTTTCTCTTCAATTTGATACAAAATTTGACCGGATTGAGTAATTGTTTAGGTTTTACAATCGAAATCATTATTCGCTACGCAAAAGTGTAAATGTAGAAATTTTTTGGCGTTTTTATATTTTTTCAAAACAATTTAGACTTTTAGCACTAATGGTATTCAATACTAATAGAGTTTATTTTATTTTTTTTCTCGAAAAATAGTAGCTTTACGCCGGACGGACCGTATCAAATGAAAACACTCGTACAAGACGAAAAGTATGTGAATTACCAAGTACCACAGGGTGTGTGAATGAATGAAAGCTGGCGGCGTACACTAAGCAAATATTATCATGATGAGCATGATGAAAAACATCAAAATCAGTAGCGTGAGAGGATGCATCCCGTGTGGAACACAACCGCATACTATCACACCAGAATCCGTCATTAACAACAAAATTTCTCGAAGCACTGAACATGAACACAAAAATTATGTGCAACATCCAAACAACAGTCAAGACCATGTACCATGTTTACAATGAAAATCCCTTCAGCATGCCTTCAAACAAACACCCAAGGCCCTTGGACGGTATTTAGAATATTCATATGGATTGAGATATCATGGTAAGGATGTGCATATGTCTATACCCATCATGCCCCAACGGAATGCGCAACGGGGGATGCGCCACAACATTTATTAAAAGGTCGGAGCTCAAATTTTCAGGGGATTCAGTTTCTCATGAATATCTTTATACACCAAAAAAGAAAAGAAATCCATGAGGGTGATGGTTGTACTCGATTTGTTGATTTGGCATGGAATGATCCAAAATGAATTCATAAGCAATCTTTAATAAATTAATTTGCATATCCCAAACGGTCGCCATGCTGCCAAAATTAGCATTTCTAGTACTTGCGCGCTTTGAAATTGTAACCACTCTTTAGTTGTAATGACTTTACCCCATACTGCACTAGGTTGTTGCTTGTGCCTGAAGACCATATGTGCATGGGCTCGTTTTGAGTCTCCCCTCCTCGAATAGTCATTAAACTATTCGGTCTCTTATCTCCTTTTTTCATTTTTTCCTTTAATAAAATGAATTAACCTTTATGCATGTGTAATTAATTACCTCCGTGTATGCTCTGCTCGGCGCATTAAGATATTCCTTAATAGCAAATGTTGCATAAGTTTGGAAGATGTAACCTCCACTTAATTTATTGAGCATAATAGTCCTATCACAATATGACTGTTTGTTTTAGGTAAGACTTCTTTTACAACCCTTCTATCGTTCGCTCTGTCTTAAGTCCTATGGCATTTTGCTCTTCAATAGTTTTCCCTCTTCTCAAGATAGTCATTACACGATACGGCATCTTAATCTCATTCTTATTTCTAGTTATATTATTATTTTGTTTAAATTTAATGTATTATAGAAGCATGTATATGCCCTGCTTGTTGTATTAGTGTCTAAATAGCATATAGTATCGTGTTAATGTTATGACTTTGCTATGTTGCATGAATTTCCTGCATCATGATTCACCTGCCACAGGTTTTTGTTAATCTACAATCACCCCATCATTATATGATGTATTTTTGTGTATTACTTCCTTTTACTACCACACTGTTGTTTGCTCGTGCCTTAGACCTATGTGCATTTTGCTCCTCTTCATTCGTCCCCCTCTCAAATAGTCAGGACTTATGTCCACCTGACTTGTTCATGCCACCACTGACTCTCTTGCTCGCTCGTGCCTTAAGACCTATGTGCCTTTTGTCTCCTCTCCCTTTCATATTTTTGTCTATAATACAAAATTGTCATTACACTATTCAGCCACTTCTATATTTTAATTTAATATATAACATGTTGACTTTGCTTCGCGTGTATTTACATTATAGTGCCAATCCAGCAACAGTATTTGGTTGTGTGTGTGTATGTGTTATGACTTTGCTATGGCGCATGAATTCCTTGCATGTGTATCTTGATATAGTATCAAGTCAATAATAAATTATCATCAAATGATTGGCGTTTTAGTGTAATGACTTCTTATACTACCCTTACTCTAAGCATACTCGTGCCTAAGATCAATGTGTATTTTGATCATCCTTCAACAGTCCCCATTCTCCAATTAGTCAGTACACTATTTGCATTTATCTACTATTTGTACTTTGAATTATTTACTGGTATGTATGCATGTATTGTAGCTTGCTGTTACATTACATACTGCCAAATAACAAATAGTGGTGTTTTAGGGAGTGTTCATTTTTACGCAAGGGGGGGGTGATGGAGCGATTCCGTACTTTTTTTTAACGCTTGTTTTTTTTTTCAAGTCCACCTATCTCAAGTTGCTCAAATTTCAGTCCCCCCCACTGTAGTTAACTAGTAGAAAAAAATGTCATGTTCCCCCCTCGAATATTTTCCATTATACAATTCATAAATTGGTTTAATATCCAAGGCCATCATATTTTGAAGGGGAAGCGAGAGTGATTGCTTCCCTTCATCAATCAGCCTTTTTGTGTCTGTCCACGTGGACGAAAGCCCTCCAAATGTTTACAATGCTTGGATTTCGGCAGCCTATACCCTTCAGCTGGCCTAGTACGGGTTGGAAGGGACCATGGTACCTAGAGTGATGTGAGGTAACAGACCCGGGTTGGTCCCCTACTCTTTTGGAGAGGTCTGAAACTTTTTACGTGTTCAGGAATGACTCCCCGTACCCGGGCAAACAGCGTTACATGACTCTCCGAACGATGAGGCGCCGGACACCAATTGCATACACCTGCACATTATATGCAAATGGGTGGGAGCGAGGGAGAAATTCCATAATCACACTGCTGTGCAATTTGCAATTTTCCGACCTTATAGGAAAACGAGTTAGTATTACCAAGAAACCTGCCTCTTGCGGGGCTCGAACCAGGCCGCTCGATCGAGCTTATACTCTGCCGACGGTTTCGCGCACTTGGACCGCTCAGCCACCTCGACATGCTTCCCTTCGCTCTCTTAAGGGCTTTGAAGGAGATGATTTTTATCTTGGAAGATCATTTCTAATGCACATGGCAGTGTAAATGTTCTTATTGATCCCTGAATAATCAGAGCTTTTTGGAGAGAATTAAATCTTTTTAAAAGACAATCTCAACAATACAATATCTTTGATGACTCTTTTACTAGATTCTTTACTGTCAAGAAATGGTAGACATCAATGATATTGTGGGCCTAAATAGTGTTAGAGGGTCCTATTCTATCTGCCATTTTAGTCAAAATCATCCTCCATTACAACACTGTCACTGTTAGCGAATTGGTCACAAAAGGTATGCGATGTTTTGTCCGGTGCTATATGTAGTGGACGTGGTGCCTAGGACAAGATGTTAAAGTGGTACCTGGTGAGCGCGTAGCATGAGTAAATTAATGGGTGGGTACAGGGTCCCGCTTATGGGGTCATGGCGGGGATACAGGGGGGCTGAGCTGAGCTACTGGGAAGCTCTTGGGTTTTTTAAACATGTTTTGAGTGCCTTCAGAGGAGTCTCAGCTATCTCATTATTTTGAAGGAGATGAATGATTTTTTAACAATATATTGCCTTTTTACTTAGGCCAAAAAACGTATCTTGTAGTGACTGAGCACTGTCAGAGGCACTGCACTGATCAGTGTCTTTGACAATATTGTGAATCACGTAAACGTATAGGTGGTTGTTGGTCAAGGAATATTGTGAAATGCCTTTCTCAAGTAATAAAGATCAACACAACAAGCAATTGGTAGACGATGTAAGATGTTAAATTTGTGCCCCATACCGGTAGCACGGGTGAGCAATAATTGGTGGGGTACAGGATTCCACTTTTGGACCTGATGGGGTACAGGGGGCTGGGCCCCCGGAAGCTCTTGTATTTAGTTATTGAGTGCCTTCGAGAGCTCTCAGTTATCTATTTACTGTGAAGCGATGAAATATTATTTGAACTGTTAATATTCTTACTAGGGCCAAAATGATCTATTTTTCAGGACATGACACTGGGGGGGCACGTCACTGTATCAGTGTCTTTGGGACGTTGTGAGTCGCGTTTTACAATATAGGTGGTTGTTGGTCAAGGAAGATTGTGACCATCCTTCTCAAGTAATAAGATCAAAAACAAGCAATTGGAAAAGTTGGGAGTAAGTAGTAATGGGAAGGGCCTATTTAAAGGAGGATATGGCCCCGATTTCAGTATTTTGAAGTGTTCATCTGTATGTGATTGGATTTAACCCCAAACTCCACCGGTAACCGTTTGCACCGATATTCAATCCGTTTTGAGTGAGAGCTAAAAAAGTGATTTTGTAAGTCTATAGAGTTTACTGTGTAAAAATTACTATTGGTCGACCCAAATGGGGCACATTTTCACTCATACTTCCAAACCAAAACATCCTTTAGCCCTAACGATTTCACAGGGTAAATGGAGGAAAATTGTAGTTTCTTCTGATACCAAAATTTTGACCACTAACCGGTAATCTGGGGTTCTGGGACGAGGTATTAGCGATTGGGCCATGGCCCTTTAAGATGAGCATGATGATGATCATTCATACACAATTGGTTTACTTTATCAGTCTGAATTTGGGTGTACGTATTGTAAATCTGCAAACCTGAGGATGATTCTCAGATGGAATACTTTTTACATTTTTGCCTATATGTGATAGCACAGCCAAAACATTATTTTCAAATTTGTCATCATATGCCACCTTTCCATATCACCTTTTAATTTTAAGTGTATATGATTTTGTTTTGAATCTGGCCTAGTGGTGAGCGGATCCCGCATGGATACTACAATATACAAGGGCCTAAAGTATGGATAAGGTAATTGGTTCGAGTCCCACGCAGCCAACGTGTTTGAAATTGAGTTAAAGCGCTTTACCTCAATTACTCCTGGGGGGGGTGACCACTACCGCTATTCAATGCTAGGAATGTAACAGACTCGCTATGTGGGGGAGGAGTGTGCGAAACCCCCCACAGCACATAAAATACAGGATGGAGGAGTCTGGCCAAACCGTAAGGAAAGAGACGGATGGGCACTCTGCCGCAAGAGATTGATCGGCCCGACCACTTACCTTTTTTACTTAAATAAAATCCCAGTTGTGCTATGTAATACAACACAATTAATTAATGTTTCCATTCATTATACTGTGAAAGTTAATAAACGCCATTCAAATTGGGGCAATGGGCAGTCAAAAGTCACTAACTTTAAGATTTAATGCATGAAGTTTTTGTCACCTGACATTGATGCATTTCTATGAAAAAAGCTAAATGTAGTGTAACAACAGTGGGTATGTCAGGTTTCTGACATGCATTAAACATGTACTGTACTTAATAAAAAAGATGTATTAAATTCATGGTTTACAATCATGGGTTTGTTCTTTTTGTCTCTGGTATGTGAAAAACATTAATGTTGATACTTGTAGGACATTGCAGATTTTAAAAAACTATTACGTCTACAACGTAAGGATGATATTATATTTAAATTATACACCTGAGGTTTAAAAGATTTACCTACATATTTAGCTCTGCCTTTTAATAGGTCTATAGCTAGCATATTTCTAGCCTCTTTACACCATAAACGCTTAATAAATTTTATTTTTATGAGATCAGTCTTATTCAAAGGTTAAAAACAAATTTGTATTAGTTTCATAAAAACACAAATTTTCATTTTTTCCAAATCCAGCACAGTTTCATTTTTTTTTGTGATGGCTTTAACAAAAATGTTCGTGTCCCCCCAGTCTCTGTCACAAAAATTTCGTGTCCCCCCTCAATGTTTAAAAAAAATTCGGTCCCACCCTGATTTCCTCAATCCCCCCCTGGCGAAATAATGAACACTCCCTAAATCCGAAAGAGAAGTGGAGTGGTGCAATTGACTTTGGAAAAGTTGGCTTCCAAATCCAGTGCCATATAGCGACTACAGGTTTGTGCATGGTATCCTTAGGCTTAACAGCCCAGAGTTTGTTGGGCAGGGAATGGTTTTCCTCACCGAGAACGACATTGCTGAAGGCACCATCTCGGCTGAGAGGTACTAAAGATGCCAATTGAAAGCCTGAATTGCACTTATGAAACTACAGGATCACAAGTTCTGGATACAGTTGCAATCATTCTGGGCATTGACAGCTGATTCACATGAAAAACACATGCATCTGGGATTGATGGTAGCAAAGAGCACCAAAGGGTCCTTCAGTTGGACAGCTGCTGTGGGTTTGTAATGGTTCCTCAGGGAAGTGAAGGATGTGTTTCTAGAAGACATATTTTATGCATACATGTATATGATCTTTGCCATCCAACGTGCTTTGGAATAGCCCCTGGTCTTCCGAAGCGTATGTCACTCTTACCACCAAGGAACACAATGCACATCTCCAAGAACTTGTAGTCATCTCTTTTGAAGTCCAATTTCTGATTCAGGGTCTCCAGAGTGCTAAGCTCTCCATCTTCTACAAGCCCTTAGAGATGCTTCATAAGGAGTGAGAGGTCATGAACGAGATGCTTGAGCTGATCAACTTTGTATGGAGCAACTCCCAATGCTTGCGGAAGTCTATAGGTGTTAGGTTCGAAAGTTGTCATTTCGCTTTCCTAAGCGGATAGCATCTGAACTGTATATTTACATATACGATTTATATTTTGTTTGAAATTTAACTACTTGTTCTCCAGGAGACAAGGATGTATTATTGATACTCTTTCCTGGAGATGGCCAGCGCACGACTAGTGTTGAAAAAAAAAAAACCCTGTGCGCTTGGCCGGATTTGAACCGGCAACCGTTCGTTACCTGAGGGAGAAATGTTGCACAACCATGGTGTAATCGAAAAAAAAAAATAAAAAAAAAAAAAAAAAAAACAAAGGGTAATAACAGGCTATATACATATGGGGAAATCCCGGGGAAATTCCCAATTCCCATTGCCCAACACTCAACTCTGGTAAATTCCCAAGTGCATCAATATACATAACAACTTATGGGAACTTGGAATGCACTATTATATAGTTCTTACAACATCGTATGATCATGTATGGGACTTTCTATCCATATCAGAAACCCATGTGATTATAAAACCTTTACAACTTTTTGGAAAAAAAAAATATATGATTCCTATTCCTAACTCCTGAATTCCAATCTGACCTAGACCAAAGCCAGCTACCACATAAATCAGCTACCAATATAAAGTAAATGGACCTGGCTTAGATCCCCGGTGTGTATATCTCATCATGATTATAAACTACCAAGAACAAGCTTCATAGCCTATTTAAAAAAAACAACATATACGGCAGGAACCTCACAAAACATATATATGCCCATTTCAAATGTAACCATGTTTATTCTGGAAACGCATGAACAAGTAGCCTATTTTTTATAAAGTTAAAGGGCATCTATGACATTTGATACATTTTTCATGCGTAATAGAAATCGCTGCCGTATGACAATTGTTAAGACCATGGACCCTAAACTTTGGGTGCTCCGTGGGACCCCTAAACAAGACAAATTTGATTCAAATTATTGTACATTTATTTTTTATCATCAATGCAACATTTTAACACGGTAGAAGTTTATGTAAAATTATGAGGGCAAAATAAGCACCTAATGCGGATCCATGCTAACCAGTATGCAGATAAAATCAGGCATTATATATAAAAGGTGATAGAAAATGATTTTTTCGTATGTTACTTACAATAGGCTATCAATGTAAAAAGTATCCATATGAGAATCAATCCTAGGTTTGCAGATTACAATTATGTACACCCAAAATTCATCTATGAGAAAAAAATGTGGATATGATGGATCATCACATATGCAATCTTTTAAATTAAGCCATTTCAAGCCATTAATACCAAATTTCCAATAGCTTGGTATGATCTTTTTCCTGATTACTGGAGGAGACGAAACGTCCCAACCCCCAATATTCCTGACAACAACCACCTATATGTTTTTATGGACGCACAAACGTTCAAAGACCTGAGACAGTGACAGGGCCAGTCAATGAATAAGAGATCATTTGGCCCAATAAAGAAATTATTATAGTTCAAAAAATAGTTCATTGCCTTAAGATGAGAGATAACTGACGAGCTCCTCTGAAGAGGCACTCTAGAACTGTGAATAAATCCAAGAGCTTACGGGGGCCCAGCCCTGAGACCCCCCTCCCCGGGGCCCCAAAACGGGGGCACCTTGTACCCCACCCATTATTCTCGCGCTATGTGCTTAGGGGCACCACTTTAACATCTTACTGAACCAAAATTTTCACAGTAGTTTTATGTGTCTTCATTACTTGAGAAAAGCAAGTCACAATATCCCCAACAACCACTTATATGTTTACGTAACTCACAAAAATCAAAACACTGATTACAGGGACCAGTGCTCCAACAGTGCTCAGTCGCTGAAAAAGAGATCATTTTGACCTAAAGTAAAGCAATATTATAGTTCAAAAATCATTATCTCCTTCAATATATGTCCTTGGATTCTGAGTTTGAACTGGTTTTGTTATTCATTTTGCTGTTTATTGTACTGTATATGCAAGTCTGTATGTTTAATCCTACCTTTTTGTTTGAACGCACCGTTGGATATATGTGTGCCACTGTTTCAAAAGCGTGTTCTAATAAAAATAAAAATTATCAATATAATGAGATAACTCACTGAGGAGATCTCTTAAGGAACATACAAACATGCTAAACACAAGTAGCTCCAGGGGCTCAGCCCCCTGGATCCCCGCCCAGGGGCCCTAAAGTGGGGCCATGTGCCCCACCCATATTGCTCATTCTACATGCTCAGGCAACCCACTTTAACATCTTGTCTTGGGCACCACATCCTCTACCTACGCACTCATGGTGAAATTATTAGGCACATGCAGAACACAGTTATCTATGTGCATGTATTTTCATTTCAATTGAACACTTGTAGGAGCCACCGGACAAAAACACCAGGGCTTTGTGACCAATAAACAGTGACATTAGTGACGTGTGTTGTAGGATCATTTTGGCTATAACCAAATTTAGATAGGATAGGACCTCTAACAATATAAGTCCTTATATCATTGATGTCTACCATTCTTGACAGTAAAGATAGTAAAAGGAGTCATAAAAGATGATATTCAGGGTAGCCAATTAAACATTTTACCTCCTGCAATGTCCTTAGCAAACTATCTTCAAGAGGAGTTAAAAATTCATTTCTCCTTCATGCCACTAAGGTGAGCTAAGGAAGCAATCACTCTTGCGCCCTTAAAAGATGAGTCTGGGATGACAATTTATGAAGTGTATAATTGACACTATTTCAAAGGGGAGGACTTGAAATTTTTGTCTACTAGTCAGGGGTGGGGACATGAATTTCAGAAACTTGAGGTCTGTGTGGGACTTGAAAAAAATAGCGTAAAAAAAAAGAACGGAAATCCTCCATTCACCCCCCCTGGCAAAAATAATGACACTCCCTTAGGTCACCACAGATTCGTGGTTCATCATGCAGGCTTCTTGATATCGACCAGATTTTCTGTAATCCCAAGAGTTGGAAGTTGGGCACAAAGGCTTCTTCTTACCAATCATCAAAGGCCAATGCCACATCATTAAATGTGGTAAATGACTCTGCAGAGCGAGGAGTTCAACTGAGTTCAGACTTCCTACCATCTGCCAGAACTGAGCAAGGTGACCAAAACATACAAGTCGCTGAGCAGAACAGAAAACAAATACAATTTTGGCGCAATGGATGTAGGATAGAAGCGATGCCATCATCAAGTAACTGTTCAATAGAAAAATTATATCAGAACATGCACTGAGTTCTAACCGCAAATATGAAAGGTGCAAACTTTTTAAAATCTACTTAAAACACCAATACTGGTTGTGACTTATTTGTTTTTTGTGTGTTGAAATAGTAACTGGACTGTAATACTTTTTAACTGCTGATTTTCTTTCCATAATAATGTGAATAGTAAAAAAAAAAAGCAAATGGCGCATTCTAAATATGAAGGTTTACATGACTTTAATTAATTATAAACTGACTTGCATGACAGAATACTTTAAACTATAATAAAAGCATTAGCAGGAAATGTCATTTTACACAATGACTCTAAAGGAGCTATTTTTTTACTGTCTAAATCAATGGTGCACTAATAGCTGGCCGTCTGTTAATGATTGACATGATATGCGAAATCATTCAACGGCCTCGTGGGACCCCTGATAACAACCAATTTTGACCAAATTTTGTGTGAGGGGCTTTATTTTAGAAATGGAACCTTTTAGATTAGGTTAGAAGTTGAATTGCATTATGTTTGAAAAAAGGGGGCAACAAAGCACACTACCGCGGCATGGATAGAATATGCAAGGCCTATAAAGGTATTGATAAAAGTGAGCTGTTTGACATCACCTCCATAACAAAAGCGAAATTGGAATACTCTTTATGTTTTGTACAAATGAATTAAGAGATATTGTATCATTTAAAATCCTTAATAATTATCATCAATCAAAGTAGAATTTAATTTTCATAATCAATAAACATTTCTCACTAATTGTGCCATGTGATATCAAACGAGTGTGTTTACCATTCATTTATACTGTGAAAATTAAATAAATGCCTTCAATCGGGGTAATGGGGCAGCCCCGGGCACTTAATTAAAAATGACACACTTATTGAATTATGAATTTTCTGTCATACATGATGCATTCAATGAAAAGCTAGTGTGATAACCGAACCTTGGTATGTCAGGTCTTAGGAACTTCCATTAACAAGGACGTACTTATATGATTATGAAGTTTTCTGTCATACATGATGCATTCAAATGAAAGCTAGTTGATAACCGTGCGGTATGTCAGGTCTTATGGAACTCTTAAAGTACTGTACTTAATAAAAAGATGGAATTAAATTCTGTATTACAATCCATGGGCTTGTTTTCTTGTCTTTGTATGATGAAAAAAATTAAATGGTGAATTTTTAGACAAGGCATATATATAAAACTAATGAACACAATCTACAAATCCAGGATGAAGTATATTTAAAATGATAAAATTGGTTAAAAGATTTACCTACAAATTAAGCCACCCTTCATTAGTCTAGCTAGCATCTTTGATAGGCCTCTTCTTTATTTTTATGACATCACTCTTGATCAATGGTGAAAATGAAAAACAAAATATGTACTCAGTTTTCATAAAACAGTTTCATTTTTTTCATGAGGCTTTAACAAAAAAATTTCGCGTCCCCCCCATCTCGGTCACAGAAAAAAATTTGTGTCCCCCCCTCCAGGTTAAAACAAATTTCATGTCCCCCCTTGATGTCCTCATCCCCCCTGGCGTAAATATGAACCCTCCATAATTGTGATAGAGTCTCCGTTGTATTATCATGATAGTCTATCTGATATTTTGATAAACTATTTCATAGTGATAGGACTACCAAATGATAGTCTGTCATCCACACATGATAGTGATCTGATATTTGAAATTGGATAGTCGATAGTTGAATATAGATTGATAGACTGATAGTTAAGCATTCAAAACTGATAGTGTATGATAGGCCTATCAGATAGTTTGATAGTCTCTCAGAAAGATGCGATAGCTTATAGAGGGTATAAACAGGCGTGATATATCTGATAGATGATAGACTTCTAGTCTATTATTCACAACTGATAGTGTATGCTAGTCTATCGAATTCAATAGTCTATCAGATAGTTAGATAGTCTATCAGATAGGTTGATCGCGTATAAACAAGCGGATATATCTGCTAGACTGATAGCCTATCATTCACAATGAGAGGTATGATAGCCTATCCAAATTTGATAGTCTATAAGATACAGCTGGTCTAAAAAAAAGTGGTACTAATCAGAAACAAACTATGGTTACATATGAAGATTTCAAAATAAGTAATTTTACTTGGTAAAATATTTAAACAAAAAAGACCAGGCTTTCCAATGTTGTGTTGTCATCTTAATTTGATTTTGTCAATCCGCGAGGGATAAATCAATTTGGTTCGATACACCAAAATACATTTTGTGCCACTTTATGCATGGGTAGAGTGTTTCGCGCAGTTATGCCATGCTGTCTTGAAGCCATCACAAGATTGCCACCCCTTGACCAAAAGAAAACAAAAACCCGATTTAAAGTAAACAAAAGACATCTAGTTTTATCGACACAAGTTTTAAATAGTCAACATAATTCAGTTCAATGATAAATATCTTTTCCCATAAATAATAAACAATACACTATTATTGCATGTCAATTAAATGGAGCTTTACATTCATTACAAAATTGGGTATCTGTTAAAATCATGCCAGAAGAAATGTAATTTGCAACCAAAAAATACACAATCCAATCCAAGAAATGGTGTTTAAAAATATTACCACGTTGTTGCATTACTAATTGTTGAAGTCAATAAAAATTGAATTTGGACGCCAAAGTATCACGGTGTTAGTAGGATAGGAATTTGCGTTTCATGATACTTCAAGACCTTAAAAAATCTCCCCTCCAGGTTGCTGTATGTTCATGGTTCTCTTCTAACAAACAACAATAGTCGAATGTTATTCACTTGATCTTAAAGCCAGAACTTATGATAAAACTTCCACATTACTAACTGTTCGTATCTTTTAGAGTTTCTTTATGAAGTTAACCCTTTTGTAAACGAATTTCAATCTGTTTCAAATGTGAATAATATGTTTAACTAATGCTTTCACCGTTTTCACGCAAACAGAAAGTGGCACAAAATCGATTTTTTTTGTTTTGTTCCGCAGTAAACCGGAGTTATATCTCGATTGAAACCAGCAAATGCGATGAAACAAATACTGAACAGCCTGGTCTTTTCTCTTAATGGGATTGTACAAAACGACTTACTATGTGAGGTATAATATGAAAAAATCGATTTTGTACCATTTTTTTTATACGGCGGTAGTTTGATGTTATTAGAGAGTATAAAACAGGCGTGATATATCTGATGACGATAGTCTGCCTCTCGTTTAAACTGCAACTACCAAATAAAAACAGTGTTGCCTCTTTCGTTCTGGAGAGTTGGTGTTGCCTCAATCAAAGAGCAAAGTTCGTAACTAAAGAGGAGGCACTGTAAAGATAGGGGTGGTGTTCGGAGGGAGTGTCTCGTTTTAACGGCAAACTTTAAACGCAAACGTTACTATTCGGGGGGGGGTGAGGTTTTTATTGTGGGAAGGAGTGCATCGTTTTTTTATGGCAAAGTTACTATTTAATAATTTATAATAATAATTTGTATTTTTAAACGGCGACATATTCCCGTAAACATGCTTAAGGCGCTGTGCGGCTTGCCATGAAAGGCGCTTAGCACATCAGAGAAACATAATACCAGAACAGATTTATGCCAAGAAGCTCGATTTTGAAGCAGGAGGAAAACGGAGAGTACGGAGAAAACCGGCGGGAACGAGTATGGATCGAGAAACCAAATCCAATAACGCCACCGAGAACGGAGAGCCCATGTCGGGAATCGAACCCGAGACCTCATTGTTGATGATGAAGAGCGAGGAAAGATAAGATACACTGCGCAACCGTCCCCCCTTTTCAGAACGGGAAATAAATCGAACAGTGTTGCTCCCCAATACTAAACTGTAGTTAAAACGTTTGTGTGTGTGTGTGTGGGGGGGGGGCTTGTTTTAACTGCAAAATTTAAGCATGACAAACGTTTACTAATTCAGGAGGGGGAAGATCAATCAAAGATGTGCCCTGGTGTCCCTCCCCACAAGTAGTACCTCAGTTTAGATAGAGATTTGCCCGGTCCCTCCCTCAAAGTTACTATTTCAAACGGGTGTTAGAGAGAGGGACGAGGAAATCAAACCTTGTGTGGAAATGGGGTCTTAGTTAAAACGGGTGTTAGAGAGAGAGAGGGAATCAAATCTTGTGTAGGTGCTGTCTCGTTTACCATATCAGTGGTAAGGTCACTTTAAAAACTTCTCCCCAGGTTAGCAAGTGGTTTGTTTAACTTAAATAAACCCACATTAATTAGCAAAGATGGTGTTTTATCCTAAATGAATCTTTCATTGTTTTTTTCCTAGTATGTCCGGAAGTGTCATTTGATATGACTTGATTATTGTAGAAATTTTAAGCAAAGGATACTTGAATGGAAAGCGTGCTTAACCCTCGTCTACCTGAGCCATTTTTTGTAACAAAACTCCCGAGGGGGGGGGGGGGGTGGATACCGCCCCTATGATTTTCGTCACTGAACACCCGATTCCTGTAAATTTGGTACCAAAGGATAGCTTAGAGTTTCTTCTTTCCATTGGTACCAAAATAAATACTAACATCCGCATTATGACATCACAATGACGTCATATGTCGAGGAAAGTACGAAAATACTGAATATAGGGTGGAAAATTGATATTTCGCAATTGTAGCGACTCAAACACCTTATTATAGCTCTAAAATGCTGTCATTATATAAAACTAGTCATTTCCCATCAAGTAGAGTCAAAAACCGCATGAAAATCTAATTTTCTTAACCTTTTTGGCGAAAAATTGAAATTTTCACTGTGTGTGTCTATGGAAATGGCAGTTTTGCTGACATGCGAACTTTATGACGTCATTGTGACGTAATGGTAGGCATGTTGGTACTCATTTTGGTATCAATGGAAAGAGGAGGACCATAGCTATCTATTGGTACCAAAATCAAATGTGATGTTCCTGTGTTGTGTTAAGCATGTTGGTACTTCTCTTCCGAAGGGGGGGTGGGTGCTTACCACCCCCTATCCATCACTTTGGGATCACCCTGTATCTTACCTATCCCCCTGTGGATGTTTGTTTTTGGATTAAAATGAGCGGAACATGTCAATTGACAATTACATTAAATTATTTGGCACCAAAAAGGGGGTTTTAGCAAGCCGGGGAAAAAACCTTTTTTTTTTTTTTTTTTTTTCTCTCCCCAGGTTAGCAAGTGGTTAACTTAAATCAAACCACATTAATTAGCCAAAGATTGTGTTTTTATACTAATTGAATCTTTCATTGTTTTTATCCTAGGTATGTCTGGAAGTGTCATTTGATATGACTTGATTATTGTAGAACTTTTAAACAAAGGATACTTGAATGGAAAGCGTGCTTAAAATGAAGAACGTTCCAATGTCCACAATGTTTCAAATTTTAGATATGCAAGTTCATAGTTCTCTAAAACTTCAATCGCCGATATCTCGAAATGTGACTTTTGGTCGAATTTAGAGGAAAATCTAACAATCAACGCAAAAAAAGTGAGGTAGCGTTATTTCTTCTTGTTAAATCTAGGAGCAATTTCCCCCTAACCCAAGGTAGAGGTCCGCTCCGTGATTGTTTTTGTCAGATGGGTTTTGAAGCGATTAAGGGACGTTAGGGATACAGTAAACAAAGGGCGAGTTATCGCTGAAGTGATAACTTCATAAAGTCGAAAATGCAGAGGGGTACGCAGATCACCGCTAAATAAGGGGGTATATACATTAAATGGCCATAGGCATGTAGGCCTACAAAGAAGTACAAGTTATTAGAAATTAAGAAGGGTTATAGAAGAAATTTCCTCCTCAAGAGTACCTGCTGGGGATCGAACCCGTTCCGCTAGATTCATGTTCTAGCATGCTGAAGCCACTTCACCACGCATGCTTAGCATAGTAGCAGATACGATGTTTGAGTAGTAAATGTTGAAGGTTGCGCCGTATTTTTTTTAATATTGTAAACAAAGGTCGAGGGAAACAAACCTACGGTTTTGATAGTAAAAGTGATAATGCACATAACAACACTATTAAAATGTTCATCAACACAAACGTCGTTTTAATTGGCAGCTGGGACTCACAACTGTCAAAACGGCGGGTTTTTTTTACAGTTATTTGCACTTTTCGAGTCCAACTGAAAGTTTAAAACGACGTTGTTGTACAGTTATTTGCACGTTTTGAGTCCCGGCATACAGCTAAAACGACGTTGTTTTAAAGAACATTTTTAACAGCGAAGGCCTTATTCACTATTGTGCTAGTATTGATTGTATTTTACTGGTATCTTGGAAAAAAAGAAATGAGAAAAATACGAGCTTTCATCTGATATCAAAATGTATATTACTTCTGTGTAAGACAGGGGTCCCAAAGACGACCAAACCGTAAATTGAGGCGTAATCTGAGCATTTGCACCCCGGGTTATGGCTTGCCGCATTATGGGATGGTTTTGTTTGGGGGGTGGGCAGATGGCGTTTTAAGTGATTTATTGGTATGAATATATCGGCACATATTAGACAGAGTGAATCCAATAAATTGTGATGAAAAAACACAAAATTGACCGTAACCTGTTTACTCAACGTGAAGCAGTTGACATTTTTCCTGAATCTGCCAATATTGTCGAACTTTTTATGCTGAAAATATGAAGGGAATTTGGTGAAAAAATAAGGTAGATATGAAAGATTTTCTTGTCGGGATCATTTTTATGTATCATATTCAGACAAAATAATGGACATGAAAACCAGCTTAAATGTTTGTAAATTCCCATTGGAATGGGGGTGGTTAATTGGTGGGTTAAAGATCAGCCGCGAAAACCGTTCATATCTACCTCATTCTTTCACCAAATCATTCATTTTTTAGAAAGAAACCCGACCGAAATATGAGATCATGAAACATCAACTGCGACACAGTTTGAGTAAACAGGTCAGGGTTAATTTTGTTTTTTCATCAACAATGATTTTGATTCACTATGTATAATGAAGGTCCCCTAAATAAAACGTACAAATGTTTTTCATGGCCATGGGAGTATTTCTTGTTAAAAAAAAATCAGATATTCCGACAAAATAATGAACAAACTGTACAGCAATCATGGAAGCTACTGTTTATTCCCTGTGTATATTTACAAGTCGCATGCAATACCGAAAAACAGCAGCCAGCGCAAATATATCACGTGACTTCAGCAGTTTGCCACAAGCTTCCTTGTGAACTTCGTTGAGCTCACAAAGGATAGGAGCGAAAGTGCCTTTAGAAATTTTGCTTTGCAAAAAAAAATACACTTTTAAGTCTCAGTGATTTGAGAAAAATGTACGAGGGGTGTTTTAGATATTATTTTGTAATTAACAAAGGTTTTAGATGGCCTAAACACTAACAATCCATGAAACGTGTACATTGAAAAAGGGGTCGCGGAATATTTATAGTTTTACCGCAGTTGTACTGTAACCACTGATCTCAAACAATGGATTGGCTACACAACATTAATTGTATAGATGACTGGAGCAGCACGGGCGGACATCTGGTCTACCGAACCAATAGCATTCCAGAGACACCAGTTTAACAGAAGTTTATCACGGGGTTGCAGTTTTTTTAGAGACATGCAATCCCATGCGCGCAAATACAATGAGCTCACGGAATTGGCTTGATTCTGTAGTCTGTTATGTCGCTTATCCAAAGTGCAATTGGGAACAAATTTTTTATAAATGACCGGCTCTTAACCACCTGATTAGCGCTTTTTGGAGACCAATTGGCCGTCAGTGCCTCAATTACGACGCTCGGTTTCCAATCCATTGTATAGAGATCAGTTGTCGAAACCCCACTAAATGGCGCGGGTGAGCAATGTAGTACTATCAAATGTTACCGAGAAACGGGCTTGTATGTGAAGAGTTTCCTAATTTTATTTTAAAAAAACTAGATTTCTCAAGAATCCCAGGGCTCATTTTATAAAAACAAATAGGCACAATGTATGCCATTTTTGATTAAATTTATATAGTTTAAAGGAAAACGTTAAAATAAAGTGGTTGTTTTAATACTCCAGTGACCATGAAACCATCTGGTACGTCATATTTAGGGATATTTCATTATATATGTGCCCGTAGAGTCATACCAAGAAATCCCTTTAAGTGGGTAGGTTGTTGTTGTTTCTTTTAAAATTACTGCCTTTCATTAGTTTGCATGCTCGGATTCGGTTGCATTGTTTTATTTGGTACAATGATAGTGCAATCGCCTTTGTAATACACTTATTTTTTAAATTTTTATTCTTATGGGGTCTATTCTTATGTCTATACGGTGTTTATAAGGACCCTTTTGGAAAACAACGCTTCATTTCGGCTTGAAGAGTATACTAGTATGATGTCATCTTATGGTTTAGTACTTAGTGTATATGGCCATAAGTTCTGGTAGTTATTCTTGTTTCTCTTATTTTTATCAGTATGTCATTTTTAATGATGATATGCTGAAATAAATCAAATCAAAATCTTACAAATACACAAATACTCGTAAGGATATAGACAGTGACAAACAAACAACCAACCAGAATATTATTTGGATTGACTTGATAAAGGATCTACTTGTACGGTGAAGCTTGCTTACCTCCATCCATCCCCAATTAGGTGCGCTCCGTTCTCAATGTCATCCCATCCGATCCAGTATTCAGCATTAGGCAAGATCGATAACCATTTCGAACTTCATCTGATAAGACAAAAAAGTTTAAAGCCACCTATTCAGTTATTTTATTCCATACGAAACAGGATACGAAAAGCGGCCCAAGAAATTCAGGTTTTTGTTGTCGCAGCACATAATCTAAAAATTCATGAAAATAAATTTTAATACTGTCATTTATTATCAAGTGATTGCCAGATGTTTTACAAACAAGATGAAATTTCAGTTAAAAAACTCAGTGCTATTTTTCCAATGGGGCAGCCTAGAAGTTCTTATCTGGGAAAACTTAAGATTCACCAACACAAAACACATACTGCGTAATTAAAGACAGGGTTTAAGTGGTACAAAACGTAATGAGAGCCGGAGCCAGAAGTTGCATGTAATTGGAAATGTGCATCATCAAAGCGCTTATGATGATGATAATCCGTCTCTGAACTGTATCAAGTATTGACAGCGATGAAATAGTTACCTCAACCTGTAAGCTTGTGTACTTTACAGCCGTCTGAAAAAAAAATGTTCATCACCATAAAGAAAAAGGACTAGGCTTTCCAATATGTTTTTGTTCATCTATTTGATTGTTCATTGTTAGGAGGTTCGTATCATGGAGAACACGCGGCCCCGGGATCCAGTTTACTCAGTTGGAATAAAATCATGACACCACCAAAAGACTATACTGATTGTGGACACGCCATTGCTGTTTCAATCGAGATAACTCCAGTTTAATGCGGAACACACAAATAGAGGTCCTGTGTCACTTCTGGTGATGTGAAAAACGGTGAAAGGAATTAGTTTAAAAACACCCAAATTATTCAATTTGAACTAGATATGAAATTTTTTAAAACAGGATTAACTCATAAAGCACACTTTAAAGAAGCAGAAAAACAGTTAAGTAATGGTGGAAGTTATGAATAGTAAGTTCTGGCTGAACCCTCGCTACCGGAGCCATTTGTAACAAAACTCCCGAAGGGGGGTTACCACCCCATCCCCCGAATTAACTGAAATTCCGTTCCTGTAAAATTGGGTATAAAGGATAGCTTAGAGTTTTTCTTTCATTGGTTCCAAAATGAAGTCCAAACATTCCCATTAAGACGTCAACATGACGTCTACGAAAATATGAATATAGGTGGCAAATTGATATTTCGCAAGGTTTAGTGACTCAAACACCGTATTATAGTACTAAAATGCTCTGAATATATGAAAATAGGCATTCCATAAGTAGAGTAAAAGAAAACCGCATTGAAAATCTGATTTTACTAACTTTGGCGAAAAATTAAATGTTCCCCTATTCGACACTGTGTGTATATGGTACTCATTTGGGACAATGGAAAAGAGAGGGACCATAACTATTTTTGTTTTGAATGAAAAGGAGCGGAAAATGAAATGACAATTACATTAAATGATTTGGGACCAAAAATGGGTGTTTATGCAAGCGCCGGGGGGGGGGGGGGGGTTGTGGTAACACCCCTTCGGTAGACGAGGTTACGATAAAGTGTATATGAAACATCATGTTTGGTAGACGGAGAAACCAGACCATTACAGCAACCTGGAGGAGAGAGTTTTTATAGTTGTAAAAACGCAAAAGTCCTACCAACACACCTGATACTTTGCTTTAAAATTCAAAATTTAATTGACTTCAAATTAGTTAATGCAACCAAAGGTGCAAAAAAAATTATTAAATAATTTTTGCATTTGGAGTGTTTATTTTGGTTGCAATTAATGCCATCCTGGCCTGATTTTAAAAAAGTATTCAATTTGTAATAAATTCAAAGCTCAATTTCATTGACGTGCAAGAAATATTGGTTGTTTATTATTTGTGAAAAAAAAGTATTTATCACATAAATGCTTATGTTGACTATTAACGTTGGTGTCGAGAACAATAGACTTCTTTTTTTACTTTAATTCTGGGTTTTGTTTCTTTTTGTCAAGTTGACAATATTTGTGAGCTTCCAAGACAGCAGTGGCAAACTGCGCGAACAAAATTTGCCCATGGCATAAAAGTGGCACAAAATAGATTTTGGGTGTATCGTACTAAAATGATTATATCTCTGGATTGACAAGAGCAAATGAGGATGAATACCAACATATTGGAAAGCCTGGACTTTGTTATGCTAGTTAAGAAGCGACTTATTTTTTTTTGGATTGTACACTTTTTTGAAACAGGATGTACACTGAAGCAAACTAATGACTTAAAACCACTGGCTTGTTACCTTGCCCTCTCTGCCTTCTCCAAGTTATGAAAAGCTCAACGAAAGTAGTATGGTCGATTATCAAAATAAGCTATAGCTATTTTTTGACCACTTAAAAGTAACAAAGACGGACTTACATATCCTTACTGATGATGTTAAGTAGGTCGACGGTCTCTGTTTCTTCTATAGTGGTTCAAAAGTTCAAAGAATAGATGTGTTGATGGCAATTACAATAATGTT
>JAMKCH010010137.1:0-56559 GCA_023653785.1 Ophioderma brevispina | reverse complement strand
CTATAGATGAATACAATGTGAGAAAGCTAGGAGCATCTAGTAAACATTCAATCCCTTCTATGACTCAATTATTGATGCCCAAAATCTCCCCTTGTTGGCACCTTTATAATTTTACATAGAGATTTTGAAGCACCCAAATATTGGGCCATAATAGTAATTCATTTAGATTAGACACTCAAGTAGATTTCTTACCATTGTAATTTGGCTACAGAAATGTCGTAAGAGAGAAAAGAGGTGATTGTAATATGTTATATTTGATATAAAACATAGGCCCTGCATTTCGTATTTTTGCTCCATCAACGAAATTATAAATTTTACAATTTTTAACCAAGGCACCTTTCTCAGCTTAATAATTTCAGATAGGGATATTTGGATGAACGCTTTACATCAGGGCACACATCAGATTTTCAATTTATTAGTACACTGATATGGCGAAATCTCTTGTTGCGGCCTTTAATTATTTGAAATCACACTGCCTATCATAGCTTACAGCTGATTTTTTTTAATTCACAATATTAAACTATCCAACCTCACTACATCATCATCCCAGAAGTGTGAAACAGGAATTCATAAATAAGTTAAACACATTCACGTTATTTTTCAAAACAGGATCAGAATTCCCCACCCAAATAAATAATAGCAATACTCTAACCAACAAACAACTCCTATGTCAATCTCAAAGATTCTTAAGTAGATGCTACTTGACATTCTGCAGTCAAAACAACCTTTCACCAGACTGCCTTGACTGCGTAATTCATGCTTCCATAATGGAAACGCCAACACACTTGATGGTCAATGAATGACCCATCAATACCTGTCTATGTTTTATTAACTGGACAAGTAATGTACGCGTATAATGTGACTGCAACAGCATTTTCCCCAGTTACAAATCTTAAACTAGTTGGTTTTATTTTGAGTACTCAAGCAATTTACAAAAACTTCCTATCAAATGACAAAATGGTTTTACGATCTCTTTTGATAGTCGAGTATCTACGGAGGGGTTCCCGTGCAAATCCCCCCCCCCAGGACTCTACCAAAACCAACTTTTTGCTTTGGTTTTTATGGTCCCCTATTACACATTTGAGATGTTAACAAAAAAAAATTTACATTGCACGTTTTTGGCGAATTCAAGAATGACTCCAATAGGCTGCCAAAAAGGGTAAAATTGTAGAAAATGGTGTATAACATCCAAATATTGTCAAATTGGACAAATATTCATTTGAATTTGGGTTATGATAATTAGTAAGTCATTTCCCCTTAATGGATTTTTTTTTTTTTTTCCCATTTAAAAAATCCAAGATGGCGTCCAAAATGGCCGCCAAAATAGTAAATCATAGAAAATAGTGTATAACAAACAAATCCACAAGTGGAAGCAAATTGGAAACATCTTAATGTGGAATTGGTTTCCAATCATTAGTTTGTAATTTTCCATTATTTGATTTTTTCCCCCTCCCCATGGTACTAAAATCCAAGATGGCGGCTCAAAATGGCTGCCAAATGGTTAAAAAAATCATAGAAAATTGCATATACATCCAAAAATGTGTCACATGAGAAATTATTCATTAGAATGTTGGTTTCTAATCATTAGTATTACTTCCCATTATTTGATTGTTTCCCCAATTACAATAAAAATCCAAATGATGTCCAATGGCCCCAAAATGGGTAAAATCAAGAAAAATGGTGTATAATTTTCACAAAAAAATCATTACAAAAGTAAAAATCAATTTGAATTTGGTTTCCTGCAAATGTAATTACTTCATTATCTATTTTCTTCAACTTAACAACCCCAATATGTCATCCCAATGGCCACCAAATATACAAACTCAGAAATACATAAAGCAGTCACAAACTGGGCGGAAACATAAATTACTTATTTAAAATAATGATTTATCCTAGTTAATGTAGCTGAAGTCCGTTGGTTGCCACGTGGCCACCAAAGTTTGGCAACTAAGTATTTACAACTCTTTGTTAAGAACTAAAGTAACTATTTCCCTGTCCATCTGGATAAAGTTGTCTTTTTCTTAAGTTGTTCTTTGACACAAAAATTCCTCCTTGGAATATTTTGTGCAAAGAAAAGTGGTTCTAAAGTTACTTTTATATAGGCAAATATCCATTGCTTATCAAACTAGGCTACAACTGTCCTTGTTAGCAAGGACTTTGAGCTGATTCATACAATATTGTCAGTACTTCGGCATAGATTTCTAGTTAGGAATATCATGTAAAAACGAAATGGTACTAAATGGACCATTTTATAAAAGCTTATTGACCACTGCTTATCGAAATATACTAGCAACATATATGACTAAGTAAACTTAAGAGAAACAACGAACTACACTAATAAAATAACGGGTGGTGGTAACAGTAGTGATTAACACATTTCTATCTATTTGACCTATTTGGAGACACCATTTGGCTGCCATCATCGAGGATTTTGGGAATTGTAACAAAATGCAACTTCCAGGATTTAGCCAAGTGCTATTGACACGAAAAATATGATTTAAAATTACCATTTATGCCTTACCACAGTTTATATGGCATTTTCTATGAGTTGGTATATTTTATCAGCCAATTTGGAGGCCATCTTTGATTCTGTAAAATTGAAAAAAAAAAAAGGATAAAGGGGAAAATACTTATAAGAGGAAGCCAAATTCTAATGAATGCCTTTCAAATTTAACCTTTTTTGATTTTTAATGTGTGTTTTTTAAAACGATTTTTTTTTGGCGGCCATTTTGGATGCCATTCTTGGAGTGGTTTTAATTGAAACAAAATACAACAAATGCAAAAATTACTCACAACAATAGAAACCCAATTCAATGAATATTGTCCAATTTGACGCATGCTTTTGGATGAATACACAATGATTTTACCCCTTTTGGTTAGCAATTAAATATTCTTACAGCGTTTGCTAATGAATGAGAGGTGAATCCGGCCACCCCTGTTAGCGGGGGACAAAACCGGATTTCAACTTTCGGGTTTGTTTTTTTACTACTACTATCGGAGTCAAGCCTTTAATATTGGAATCAAATGGAAAACCTACATCGCCACAGAGTGCTGTAGCTGCGTGTGAAGGTTTAAACACAGATTCATGTGGATTTGTTGAGCATTACCAGGGCATGCAACACGATATGTAGGGGATATACTATCACATACCCTCAAATAGTCAGTATGTGATTCTATACACCAATCTCTGGGTTTGGGCAGAGTTAAAATTGAGGGTGTTCGGCGGTTTCCCTTCAGGCGTTTTAAATGTTCATGTTTAAAAGTGTGCCAAGTTGCATTCAAGGACATGATTTTACCATAGGGAGTAAACAATCATGCCTTAAATCAACAGAGCACCAGGCGGAGAAGGATTCGTGTCGCTATGTTTGACATTGTTGCTCGGGTTTTCAATTAATTCTTGACTAACCTTGCCATTTGACAGTGGTAATGGAGAAATTTAGTTGAGATAGTGAAGTGCCTGTGTTCCCATTCGGAGGGCCCAATGAGTCACATTCCCAATTCTATTCAAACAGGGTTTACTAAAATTGCCTATATTATCCTTGCTCAACACTGGAAATTGCCAAAAAAATAATTTTTTTATAAGAAATCTCAAGCTCTCTCATGTGAACATCATTAATTCCCTAGGTTTATCACCTTTCTAAACATCATCTTATGATTTGCTCAATCATTACATGATATAACCGAGTACCAAATCAAAAGTTCCACCGGAAACCCTACAAATCAAAATGGTTAAATCACCTGTACTTTTCCAAAAATTGGAAAAAAATATTGTAAAAGGTTGCCAAATAATCAAAAACATGTTATACCTACTTTGGTTCCTCAATACTACTAACTACTACAAAATTGAGAAAATTCTGAAAGGATTATTGTATTTGATGTATTTCCAGTGCAGTTTTAGCATTATCTGGAGAAATTAATTTTTTTCCACAAAATTTTTAAATCTCTTTTTGTAAAAATAAGCCGAGGCTACTTGTGTTGTTGTATTTGTGTGTGCTTCTGATCCCTCGATAGGTATTTTCATCCCAGACACCATCATTTTGCTTGTTACTCTGCCACTGTACGAGTAACATTGTGAATCCTGATGTTAATCCAAATTGCTTGTTGGCATCCAGCAGTGAGGTTTGAAACATACATCTGCAGCGTCGGTTTGGTTCTGAGTTTTCGTAAATGTTATGAACATTTACACGGATAAGAAAGTGATCAAGAGGGAAATCACTGTCGAGTGATTTTAAAAACCGATTTTAAAAGTTATAAATGGCTATCTATCTAAAGATCTTTCTATCTTTCATTGTGATCTACAGCATGAGTTTCAAGCTTGTCTTAATTGACCTTGTTTAAATTTGTTGACATGCTTAAAATTTTTCTTTTATCATCTCACTTGCATGTTGTTCTAAATGGCCTATGAAGATGCATTACTTGAATTTTCAGGCACCGGTGTGGCAACAAATATGCTAAATCATCTTTTCTTACATAAGATGGTACAGTACTTTGAATTACTGACTTCAGGTGAAATACATTGGTATTAAGCATTTTCAAATGTGCAAAAAAAAAAAAAAAAAATAGTTTAAAAAAAATAACCTAAATAAACAACCCATTGTAGTTGAATTCACTATCTTTCGTTTATGCCTTTATAGGATGACCAATTTAAAGCTATCAATGTGTGAAGTGAATAACTCTCCTATGCCATCAATAAAGTTGGAATCTAATTTTCTGCAAAGAACACAAACTGAGTGATAAAGTCAGAAGAAATTATTATATAAAGGCTCAGAGAAACTGGCGCGCACTGACTTAAAAAAGACAAACAATACACGGTCTCGGCTCAAAAAAAACCCCCCCATCCTCTCGCTATCTAGGCGTTGAGATTTACCACTGGACCACAGAGACTGTGTTTACGTGGATTACCGGAAAAACGAGCACAATGCATTCTGTCTTTATTTCAGAGTTTTCAGGCGGCCATAATTATATTCCATCCATCAGGATTCCACAAAATGTTAGAGTGCAGAGTAAACAAGCAAAAGATAAAGTCATAAAAAACATTTCCTGACAGATTTAGAAAAGATAACAGCTATGTTTTCATTGGGGACACTGTGTATATTACAAATGTAACAAAGGCTTTTATCAGGTGCTGAAACAAAAATACAATACCTAAGAAAGTCAAACACATCATAGCATATTCTAGTAAGAAGCGGTCATGTATGTAACTAAAATTGCAATACCCTTAAATGAAATTGTATTCATGGCTGCACCACGGTAAGAGCTGGAAACAAAATTATTGCCAAGGCAAAATTGGACACAGAAAATTTAATAATACATAGGATTCTTCATTTTGCCAAAAGGCACGCACTGTACTAAAATTCCCTGGCAGGAAGTGATAGTCATTTGAATAGTGCTTTAACTCTCCTTGGTCCCTACCTGCCTTATCATATCAGCATCTAGAAGTCACTATTTTGATTGGTCACTTGAAAAGTAATAGCATGTAATGAGCAACTAAGAATGTTTGGGTGTGGTTTACACCGAGAGAGATAGAAGCACTATTTTGATTGGTACGCAGAAGGCTATCTTATGTTGTGTGTCGTGTAATGAGCCAACACGCTTATATCATAATGTGTGCCCAGGGGGGTTAAAGTTTACAGGTTAATTACTGTTTAATTTGCTTAACTAAAAATTCAGCATTTCTCAATGCATGTGTTTTCTGCCTCATTGGTTGGGTAGACTTTCCATATAGAAGTCCCAAGGATGCCAATTAATGATGTATTACCATTTATTCCACCAAGCGCTACTGCACAACATCATACCGCATGGCGGAATCAACTGTAATACCTCATTTGAATCCTTGGTACTTCGTATATGAAATGTTCACCTTGGTTGCGAAGAGGGACATAAACATGAAACATTTGACCTAGATTACATCTGACCCCCAGAAGACTTCATTTTCTTTGTAGCATCGTCACCCGATACCCAAGATTATTTTAACCAAGGTTTTATCTGAATTCGACAACCTGAAAAATATTCAAATTAACCTCATTAGCAGAATAAATATGCAAATAAGGTCAAATGGCAAGGTTCCACATGTTCTATCCATTCTACAACCATATGTAATAATCTATCACTACATACAAGAGTTGCCGTCCACCTGAACCCACCACTACCAATTCAAATAATCCCTGTGGTGCGGATATGCAACAAATGAACACCAACAAACCATCAGATACTGAAATCCAAATGTCTTGAATATGTTATTTTGTTAATTTAGTGAAGTTGAAATGTCAGTTATTTTTGGACATCTTTTCTTTACATAAACACTATTATATCAAAGATTTCAAGTTTGAGCCTTTACTAACCGTGTTAGTTCGATATTGCTTCAATTCAAAACTCAATTGCATAACTGTGCCGATACATTTTTTTTCACTTTGGTAAAATTCAAATTTCATACCCAAACACCTGAAGTAAAACAACAATTTGTACAGTTTTTGTTTTTCCTTTCACCGCCTTACCACGAATTTTTTTGGGGGGAGGGAGGGTGAAGAGTCAGTTGGGCAGGCTTCATGCTGTCTTGTCTGTTTTGTAAAATTATGGTTAAACATGACCAAAATTATGGAATTTTTCTGTTCTCTAAAATTGGCCCAATGGGTGATTTTATTGACCAAATCTTTAAAAAATGTTCTGGATAAGTTAGTTTGGAAAGGCAATTTACCTGTCCCAGACCCCTTGTCCTAATATCCAGCAGGCCATTTTAATCGGCTACCTAGACAAAATTGAGTGGGTTTTGCTGAATTCTTGCAAGCACACAATGGGCCCTTTTGCATAAACATTGGAAATGCCCACTGCACAACTACAATTGAAATCCACATTTCTTAACACTCCATTCTGTCTATATTTCAAAATCATACAAAAAACACCTCTTTTGGAACTTTGCCAAAAAGAGAAATTGCCTGAAAATTTATTACATACCATCCCAGATAGACCTTTAAATAAAGAATTTTGTTGCATAACTGTTTTTCAATCCCTCTACCATAATTGAGGAAATTATTCAAAACAACCAGTTCCTGCTATTTTCTGGAATTGTGGGAGTATGGGAATCAAATCGAACATCCCCATTTTTTGTGTTACAGAATTCAATTTTCTCTTTTACACATAAGGCACCGACCTCCCTTAACTATTTCCATATAATACACTAACTAAAAATTAAATTCAACTCTGGTATACCACGCTAGTCATTCACTTACACAAAAAGCCAAACACTATGAATATCAGAACCAAAAGATAGCTGGTAGGCCCAGACAAGGAACAAATTCACATGGTTGTAGCCTGTGGGACCACTTTTTTGCTTCAATCAGTACACATCATGAAAATTCCCATGCACAGCTCTTAATAACAATCCCGTTAATGTGAAAATGATTGTTCTCTCATTAGAAGTCAATTTGCTCCGAGCTGTAAAACGACAAAAACATGACCTTGGTGATATGACAAAAGTACGCTTTGATTAATATCTTGTCGTTTAGCATGGATGCTACTTCTAATAGAACAACACCTGTTTTAAGTGTTGTCTTACCATGCCAAGGGAGTCGTTCCTCGGATTCGATCAGCTACAGAATCTATTTCCGTCTAGTCAAATCGCCGAGCCTGGCATAGTGATCAATGGAATTTCCAGGCACTTCAATTCAGCTAGCACAGTTGCAAAATGCAAGCACTCTTTAAACTGTAGCGATCAACTTCTTGTTTGATGATACCTGCCGTGCAGACGTTATTTTTCTTATCTTGGCGTTAGGTGTTTTTTAACAACGACGTCAAATGGTTCAGAATCCGCACCAAATTGACCTCAAAGCAAGATTGCACGGTAACCTTAAGAGCAGAAGTGGTATTCCAATCAATTGGGTGCTAGCGAATTCGCACTGCATAGCGTTGCTAAGGCCACTAATAAACAGTGTGTCATAGCAACCGCATCAGAACAAATAGAAAGCTGGATTGATATCAAAGTGACGTTGCACTGACATATCGCATAAATCAATACCAAGGCCATTTAAAAAATATCAGTTGATGATTAAATCTTCAGTTTAAAAATAGATTTTCCCCAAAGTAAACAACTCGCATTCAGGTATTTTTGCAAATAGAGCATATGATCGGTTGGGCAGTGAACTCTCTCACTGTTTTGCTCCACTGCTGGTAATTTCATGCAACAGGATTCTCCATGGGAACGGCCCCTTAATAAAACCGACTGCTCAGAGATCTCCTGGAGGATTTGAGCACTCTCAAGTCCTCTATATGTAGCTGAACCTTAGTGACATTATCAGTCTTATAAACTGTATTAAAGGAAACAAACTGGAATGTAAACAACTTTGAAACTGATACTTCTTTGCCATTTACTATGACTTAAAGAGACAGGGATAGAGTTTTCAGTGGAATGTCATAAAAGATCACTTTAAACATTTTTCCACTGGAACAGATTCTAAACAAATCCACTGATTTTCATCCTAGCTGCAAGTTAGGGCACTTTTAAAATTGGAACAATAATATAATGCAATACAATAATAAAAAAAGATATATAGGGCCTTTTACAAATCAATTACAACAAAACAAAAAAGGGATAAAAGAAAAAAACAACAACACCGCCAAATCACACTGGCATGCTTTTATTTTCTTTTCACATGAAACCAATGGGGCGCGCTGACCTCTCCAGTTGGTAGGAAACGTTTGAAACAACTTCGTTTTTTGGGGCTCGTAAATATGTTGTTTCATTTTACAAATATGGCAGAAATGTTGCTAAAAGCATTTAAAGAAAAATATAAAAAATTATTAATTATAATTATAATGATATTTTTGGGGTTGAAATCAAGGATGAAAAGTGAAAAAAATAGTGTTTCAATATGCGTGGTTCTGACCAAATTCAGGAGCCCCACATCATTTACGTTGACCAAATCATAAAGGGAAATCTTATCTGTAAAAAAGTCTGTGATGTGAAGCTGTATCTGTTTGAAGAAAGCGAAGACCACGGTTAGTTCTTAGATTGCCAGTTTGAACTTGAATTCCCCTATACTTTAACTTAGCGAAAAACATCCAGGATTGCACTACAGACCTTGTGGGGACTCAAACAAAGAGCAAGGGCCGCGTGTCTTTTGTGTTTGTGCAGATCCATGCCGTCTTGCACCTCGTACAACCATTTTACAATATCATTGTGTCACTGTGACCTCGGACTGACTGAACAAAAAATAATACAGTAAGACCTTTGACTGTGTGGCCTATCCGGGAGAGATATTAAAGGTGCAATGAGAGATTTTGTAGTGAGTTCATAAAGATAAGCTCCCAACACTTGTCTTTAGCTACAGAACTGCCTTGAAAGTGAAAACAAAAAGGCAATTTTTCATTTGCTTAATTCAATATAAAACATAAGCTGAATTTAGTATTTGTCAATACGAAATGAGAAATTTCCAATTTGTAACTAAGAAATATAGTGTCAGCCTAATCCTTTCACATGGGAGCATTTTTGATAGAAAGCTTACTGTTGCAAAATCAGACAGTTCATTATTGAAGTTACACTGTTATGGGAAATCTCTCATCCACCTTAAAACTGCACAGAAAATATAAAAAAAGGAACCTGGTTAATTTTGAGTATCTGATTGAAGTTTTACTTTTTCTAAAAACTACAAAAAAAAAATAATTGCCTCATCTTCTTGATAAAATAGTTTCTACAGGCTGTATAGCAACTGTCTATTTGTGATCTCAATATTTTAGTGAGATCGTTCCTCCTAGAATGTTGTTTGAGTTAACTAGTTTTCCCTAAATTCTTTAAAAGTAGGTGACCTCATCAAGGTTTGATTTTTCATGTTTTATCCCTCACATGGAAGCATATCATGGAAAACATCTAATTCTACGACAACCAAATCAATACATTTCTGCCACTATCATGACCCTGCAACCAGCACAACCAGAGTTAAACAAAACCCAATATAATGACTCCTTAAACAAAGATACCCCAAGCCAAACTTGTGTGAAAATACTTTAGTGAAATCACAATCGGGTTGCATAGCCCTTTAGCACAAACAATAATGGTTGCACACAAGAACGAAGGACTACTGATGTACCACCACACAACAAATGATGTATGCGAGGATAATATGGGGTAACATAACATCTAGGGGAGTTATGTTGTTATTCCTGCTTAACTTAGTTGTATTTGTAAAATAAATGATAACTTACTTTGAGAGCAATGCCTCTTTCTGCAGTGATGTATACATGTAGATGGCTTTTGTGTGTAGAATATAATTCTGGTGTACCGTCAGAAGATAGTATTTAAAACTAGAGGATGTTAAGGGCTGTTACTCATCCGGGGGTCACTGCGGGGCTTGGCCTTTATCATGGCCTAGTGCGCAGTATCAATCCGCGACACACAATACTGCGCATACTTTCTAATAAATCCGAATCTTAGTTCATCGCAGCCCTGGTTCATCAGAGGTGAAAAAAAAAAAACAGGTGTTTACGAGCCGTTTGGCCATTTGGCAACCTTTATGACCATTCTTTGGATTGTTTTCTAGCATGCAAGTGAAACGACTAGGCCATGCGACACATGGCATTGTATTTCCTAAGTAGCGGCGGCTACCATTACAGGTCTCCTTGCATGACTGCAGGTTAAAAATTTGGGGCATTTTTATGCCAGTTTACACGGCGGCATATGGACTAATTCACCACAAAATGGCCGCTTTATAACTTCCCGTGACGTCAGCAGAACGCCTTTAGACATTGGCACATTGTGAAAAATCGTGCAACTCAAGATTTCCAAAATTGGTATTTTTGAGGTTGAAAGCTTATATTACATTAGCCCTCACAGAATTTAAAACTGCCTTTTAAAGGTTAACCATCATTATCAGCACAGTAGCGACAAGGCATTGCTCTATACATTGTGGTCTAGCATCAAAAACTGCGAGTTGTTTCCCACGATACGCGGAGCCAGTGTATACAATACCAGGCTTCTCATATCAAGTAGATAAACAAGGATAGACTAGACAAAAATTGGCACAAGCACCTTTAAATCACTCTCCTACATCTAACCTAATTTTACAGATGACAAAAAATAAAAAAATACTAAATTGCTGCAATACTAAACTACAATTTTTTTTGAGTCATAGCTGAGATAGTCAAAAGATACCACAGAAAAGGAGAAGACAGTCTTTAATCCTCATGTATTACATTTCATAAGATCTCCAAGTGACGACAAAAGTAAAGATAAGAATTAAATGTTGGTATCCATTTCAGATCTCTTTTATGTCAATTTCTCAACATTTCAGTGTTTACAGAAGGGATAACATTCACCAATGTCACTGAAAAACAATGGGCTTCAGATACGAAAAATAAGGCTAGCTGAAATTAGCGTAGGAACAAATGGTAATTTTCTTAAACTTAATTCCAATTAAAGTTTAAAAAATTGTTTCCCATTTTCAAGTCAAACGAACCTTATAAAAGTAACTGCATCAATTGCTACCAACACAATTACGCACCGGCAAACAAGATCAAAGTCTACTCTTCTTTAACCCCTGGGTGCTACCTACCTATCTATTGTCCCAAGGCATATGTGGTATGATCAAGCAAATGAGTCTAAAGTCGGTCACATTCAATTTTACTTTCCATGTGGGGGAGCGGGTGCATAGCAGGTCTTCCATCGCTTTACACCACTGAGGTCCCCACCAAGGTTCAATCCCCGGGTGGGCCTGAGGCCTTCGTGTAATTGGTTTTCCAGTCCAAGCTCTCTCTCGCAGGTTTTCTCCGGGTGCTCCATGTTCTCCTGCTTCTAAAATTGGATTTCATTCCCTTCCTTGTCCTAGTTTAAGGTATGTGGTTTCGGTCGTGTTTGTGTGAATGTTCCATTGGCGCTAGCTGCTGCTCAAAGTTGATGGTTTCTGTAAAGCGCTGTGTTCTTTGTTAGAACGATATATTAAAGCTAAGTAATTATTATTCTGATTAACTGTATGCACTATTTAGAAAGCTAAATTTGCAGAAACCCCATTGAAATGACACAAATAATTCCAAAGATCTAATCAGCTGATAAAGTGGCAAAAACAATAGGAAACAAAAGGGACATTTATCTTTGTTTGGCAATCTCACAATCCAATATATGCAACTTCGGACTCATTTGCTTGATCACTCAAAATAAGCACTATTTTGATTGGTTACTTGGCAGTAATAGTCAGTAATGAGCAAATCAGAAGAAGACGTAAAAAATGGCAGTATGGTTTACATAGAGATTACAAGCACTCTTTGATCGTTGCTCTAAGGGATATCTCAGGTCCGTCCTTTAAATGGCACTGGCACATTTTCAGAAATATGAATTTTTTTTAATTGCTCGCAAATGATAGTCTAGGACAGTGGAAGGAATAGAGATATTAAATACACATAAAAATAACATACCAAAAACAGATAGGGACATTAATAAGAGGTAAATACATCCAGGGGAATTTGTAGGCTAACTTTTAAGTTTGCGTAAACTTTAATCAACAAATGTGTCTATTACATACATATCATAGACTCGTACGTGCATTGATATTAAAACCACAAAGGTCACAGGGACCGGTAAAACAAGGTGCATGCCGTGAGAAATCAATCGGCGTGTGTTTTCTGTGTTACACTCATTGCCACATTGTTGCCTGAATTAATGTCGCTGGTGACATTAAGTATAAAATCGTTCTGTTTAACAATAAGCGCGCTGATTGGGCTTTAATAATTTCAGGTGAGTGCTAATGTATAAAAGCTTTACAACCTGCAAAAATATAATTTTGAAACACAAAATCTAGAGAGCGCACTATTTTTCAAATGTGCCAGTATCTCTTTAATGAGCCAATCAGACATGACTGTATCTTAGTGGTATTACCCGGAGGTTAAGTGTGTATTTATTATACATTGTTCACCACTAAATAGGCAAAACTTTACTAGGGATTCATTACACTGCAAATTGATATAGATTAGTGCAGGCCACTGCAAGCACACGAAACAAATCACACAGCAGACGAAGTGCACAATGTATGCGCGCCACAACTTTGGAAAGAGGTATGCGTGTAAAATGCAATTACTTCATGTTGAAAGACCAAAGCCAATATTTTTGTGCCTATTAGGTGATGAATAAAGGATAGTGTTATCTTCAGTAGACAGCCAATAGCAGATCCACAGATAAACACACGGGGCAGAGTGTGTCACTTGAGAAACCCTTTTCTATTTTTACTTTTTTTATCTTTTTCTTCCTCACAAGGAGCTATGTTACCCACTCCTCATCTATCCACAAGTGACACTCAGATGCAGTGGATTACACAAACCAAACCAGTTAGCAATGGGTAGTGTACGGGGACTTTGACCCATTACGTACCAAAAGACCAAAAGATCAATTTCAGTTTTACACAGGACGATATATTCAAAGGCTTGGTATCAAGGTGTAGTAGTGTCACTGACTGTTCACTGACTGTTAGGAGTTCAGCACAGCAGAGAAATTTTAATCTCAAATTCCAAAGATTTAAAAGTAAGTCTAAGAAACTTGTATCAGTGAAAAAATTTCAAAAGACTTAGAATTCAAATGTTAATAAGTTTGCATTTTAAATTCATACAGTTGATTCATAATTTGTTGGACAGAAGCGAACACATGCCCAGCGTGGACTGCGTGAGCCAGGAGTAACATCGCACCTCGTTTCGCGATGCGCTTAAATGAGGTGTGCATATATCATGTCCAAGTAATTATTAATCCCACGTGTAGATTTGAATTTTTAAGTCTTTTAAACGTTTGTCATTAATATAAGTTTTTGGAATTTAGAGGGCGTACATTGTAAATTTAATATCTGTTGTGAAATCAAGGGTCGTACCCCCAAACAAAGGGAACTGTGAAATAACCCTTTTAAAAAATTGGACACGTAGCCCTGATACTATAAATATCCGATCAAAACACTTCATTCAATATCGTAAATAAAAAAAATTGCAAACAAATCTAGAGCCCAGACATCTCCGCGCAAGTCAATTACAAAAATGTATGCCAGGACTATGTCATCAGGCATTGTATATTGCCCCTGTTGCATGTGTCCTATAGTTAAACATTTCTGTTGCCTTACTATAATGAGGCATTAAAATTTACAAAACACAGAATATTCAGTGATCCATTGCAGCAAACATTGAATTATTCAAATATACTATTTCAGAAGTAAACCTTTAAAAAATCAATGATCCGTGATATATGGCGGTTTATGTTTAATCCACATTATATCAATAATTCATTTTAATGATTCATCTTAAACGCAGGATATAAGGAACTCTTAACGCCTGGCCTGCTTACTGTGATGAAACTTGAAGCAATACTAATAGATGTATGCAACAATAGGGGGAAATTCTTAAATTTTCCATATGACCAACAATTTGGTTGGAAATTTTTTATGCACAATGACAGTAATCCATGCATGAGACAGAATATTAATACTAGGCGGTCGCCTGGCTTTTTTAAAGCATCACTTGTGAAACCTTTTGCCGCGATGATCGACATGGCATATCAGAATATAGATTAAAACTTAAAAATTGTAGACTTTTTACTCACAAGCTAAAGACGACAAGAAATGAAGTGAAACACATGCAAAGCACGACATTGCTATGATGCACTCATTCCTAACAACTATCTTCAGTAGATAGCATCTACAAATCAATGGTGTATCTGTAGTTAATATTGTAAGGTTGCTGCTTTGTGATACCATTCACCAAGAAATGATAAGGGTGTAATTACGCTGGTTTCTCACCAGTGGGTTTAATGTTTTAGTAGCAGAAATAGTATCTGTAGGCTGCCGAAAAAAGTAATCACAGTTTATTCAATGGATTTAAATAATCCACATCTGCATAGTTATTCTAGCTTTAAAATGATAACAAATTTATTTCATTATCATTTCTAGCTTTAAAATGATAACTAAAGTGTTCTTTTACATACTTATTTGTTCTACAAATAGACAAATTATTTACTTGGTGGCATTATGTTTTTCAACTTGGTGTTTGAAGAAAATGGATCATTAAGATTGACAAAGTACACAAAAGTAAATGGAGGTATAAAAAATACATCACATCCTCAGACAGCTTGTGTCACTGCCAAACGTGGTTTGTGAATGGAAGGCATCATATGACCTTGGACCTTGACATGTGACCTTTGACCTTGACATGTGACCTTTGACCTTGTAAAATCGATGAAGGTTTGCATGTATAACAGTGGAAAAACTATATACGAGGAAGAAGTGAATCGCGTGTGATTAAAGGAATCGTCCAAGCCCGTAACCGCGTTCTCTCACACTCAGCGCGCGTGGTGGGTGCGCAAGCACACGCGGCGTCGTCCATGTTGGTGCGCAAACACACGCATCTACAAATAGTGCGTCACGCGTTATGTTATCAGTGTTTGAATTTCCCCAGTGTTCCATTGTATGATCGGACGATTTTTCTGCACTTTATTATGGAAAATCAATCGATGGAAGAACCCTGGCATCTAAAAAGATTCCTGCATTCCTAATGACCACAAAAAGTTCTCCCGATGACCTGTTTAATTTTGCTTAGGAAAAGAGATATTTGAGTCGAGTGACAGCATGTGGCCTCAGGGTTATTGTTGTTTCATCGTAAAGATGACGAACGTAAAATTACCGCGTGTCATAAATATGCATTAAGGATTTGCCAAATACGACGATACGTACCGCAAATATGGTGGTGCCAAAACTATAGTCTATGATAATGAAGTGCGTATGCTCATTATAATACTTTGGCACCTTGATTGGTTTACGCTGTTTCGAGAATCTTCGGGTCTGGATTATATTTACGTCATTGTGGTAGATAACCATAAACCAGTTTGGTTTCAATTGGAACTTCAACTTATCAATTCGGTCAATTTTACATTTTCCACCTTCTACAACTGGAACTCACATGAACTTTGTATGCAACCTTTGACCACATCAATAAATGAGGGATCCCCTATTGCACCTTCACCTCAAGTTTGGTTTAAATCCATTGAAGTATGCATATATTACAAGTAAATATTAACCATTTTTCACAACGACCTACAACCAACAGACTACATCAACAGACTACAACAACAACAGTGGACAAAGTGATCTCCTATTTCTTCCTGCCACAAAAAATGCAAAACCAGTTATTGATTAAACTCACTTATTATCATCTGACGATTGTTTAACAAATGGAAAACCTACAAAATTTATTTTTCAGACAATGTCACTTTAAAGGTTCCATAACTCAAAATGACTTCAGCGACATGCTCTTGGTTTTGTGGGAGCCAGAGCATGGTGTGGATTGTTGCTAACTATATATGACCTCAACAACAAAACTCCTGAGTTTCTTTGTTTAAATATAAAACCAAATAAAAAGGCAGTTAATGCTATTACTCCTAACGTACACACTGGCATGCAGCACATGTTGGAATTTATCATCCAATAAGGTAACCAATTCAAACGGAGAAAATTCTAGGCACGATCACAGAATTCTCCGACATCGCGTATAGCATAATCAATTATAACAGTGTAAAGTTAGAAACATTGGAGTATATCGGTGTTGGGAGATGGCCAATAAGGAATACAAGTCATAAGCAATATGTCCTATTGCAATGCTATCTTCATTATATAGTACTTTAAGTAATAAATTGCAATATTTTTTAATGTTTGTTATATGCGGTCAGCTGTTGATGCTATTTCCAACTATTTCGAAAAATAACAACTCATAAGTATTGTGAAAAATTATTACTGTGTGTGGCTATTATTATAACCTAAATAACATTTACTCCCCAAGTCCTTTGTTTGTACCGAAGATAAAATAAAGAGATTTGTCATCATCTTGCAAGACTTGTGAAATTGCGCCCATTGGAATAAGACCAATGGCACATCACATCTCTCAACCCCTCAAGAATGAGAAACTCATTGGCAGAAAATCCAGACACAAATTAAAGAAATCCCTGCCCATGTTTTTCAGAGTTAGAACAAGATAAATACTCTAATCATTGATAAATTTGTTATGGTTGGAGGTGACATTAGGATAACTTCTACGATTTGTCCATACTTTGACCCAAGGGTTAGCTATTACTTCCGTGTGGATATAGACATACCCTATCATTTTTTTTCATATCCAAAAACACCCCTACTCTCCTAAAGGGGGAATCTAACAGTTGCAAGCGCCGAATCAATGCATAGCCAAGACAAATAGCAATGGAAAAATTATGCTGGCCTGATTATCCAGGGATATATCAGTGATAAAGATAAATTTATGAAGGCTTACTCTAATGTTGACCTTTTTTGACATTTCCGCACCCCCTGTCAGACCCATTAAGGGAGGACCCTGGGGGAATGTATTACATGGTTAGTAAGGGGCTTGTGCCCCCTACAATATATCTAATTTTGGGTACTCTAGTCTCATCTGGAAAAAAAGTTATGGCAAATGTTACCTTTTTTGTGAAATGTTGACCTTTTTTGACATTTTCCCACCCCCTGTCAGACCCGGGATGTACCCTGGGTGAATGGATTACATGGTAGTAGGGGCTTGTGGCCCCTACAATACAATATCTAAGTTTGGGTACTCTAGCTCATCTGGAAAAAAAGTGAAAATGGCTTGTAAAATCACTCTATTGTGCCAATAAGTGAATATATCACCTCTAGTTATCATATTTTAACAAGTACCCTAAGTGAGGATAGTCCCCTGAAAACATCCCTTCTGCTAAATCAGCTTTTATGAGACCCAACGCAGATCCGCATGGGATCTGGTTTTACTTTCAAATACCTAAACTTGTATTTTCTTTCATGCTGGTGCTTACAAGTATTAGTTGAGTGCCCCCCCCCCCCCAGGATGGGTGGGGACCTCAGTCCCCCAATGACAACCCTTGGGAAGAGTTTAAAGGGGACATGGAAGAATCAGACAGAACATTACTGATAGCAGAAAAGAAGGAGCCTTCTCATTTTTGTGGGCGTAGCAAATGGTGACAGGGTCTAATTGGGGGGAGGGGGAGGGGGAGGAATTCAAACTAAAATTGTACTTCCCACTGCAAACACACTAAATTTCCAAGAAAACAGAGCAGGCCTTCTTCCCTTCTCAAGTTCTCTTCTTTAAATTTAGAATGTCAACTCCCTTCAAATCCAAAATGCCCTCAAAAATTTCAAAATTGTCGTCCAAATTCCAAACTTTCCATCCAAAAGTTCCCTCATCCTATTTACAAGTCTGTAAAAAAAGCCAAGATACTCAAATGTACCACAGATAAAAACAAATTTGATACTGCAAGGTATCTTTCAAATGCTCTATCTAAATTATAAAATTAGAACATTGTTTGCACCTCTCAATAAACTCAATCTGTCAACAAGCCTGATAATATCTCCGAAGACTAACCAACCATTTTATTCTAATCACTATTTTCACTTTTTTAAGTTAAAGAGCTATCATTCATCCGTTAAAATCTAATTCAATTCCCACAAGTGCAGTCTCTCTCTCTCTCTCTAGCTCGCCAAATATAATGGAAACACAGTTCCCCGGAATTAATATAAAAACTAACATCGAAGGTAATCGGTCTACCTTGCAATACGACCTGCCTGTATTATTTCTTTCTATATCATTACTAGGGTCAAGTCGGACAAGTTATCATGCTTGGATAAGAACAATATGGAGAGTTCATAGGTGATGCGTCCTTACTCCCAGTCCTAATATGGCCAAAGAGGACCCCGTTCCTATAAAACGCAAATAATGATCATGGTATTTAAATCTAATATGCAACAGTCAAAAAAAGCAACGCTTGGATTGCAGAACTTAAAACAAAAAGCAGCTAGCTGCTTCAGTAAAAACAGTCCATTATCTCCACCTTTCTTTTGCTGCTGGCGGCTGTCTGTCTGTCCCCCGTTTCAGCCATACTTATGAATCTTTCCTTGGTCTCTGGACACCTATCACCTGTCTGTCTTGTCTGTTTTCTTCTCTCATTACCGCAGTGTTACTTTGGGGAAAAGTTGCCCCCTCTGGGCTCAATAAAGCGGGATGATACAAACCAAAATATATTCATTTTCATCCCTCTTGCTCAGGTAATTTTTACTAATTTCATGCCCTAAACCTTGGCCAAAATTTAAGTACTTTGGCAATTTTGGCACGCTATTTTCGCAGTTCAAACTTACTTGGAAGTCAAATCACCATGCGACTCACCAATTATGCCCCTCCTGGTGTGATGACTACGGAATTTTGCCTCTCTAGATTGTCTCAGTAATCCACGGATGCCTGTCCATGTCTGTTTGTGTGTGTATGTTTACTCCCCCTCTCTCTCTACCGTCTCCCCCTCTCTCTCTCCTCTCTCTCCGTCTCTCTCTCTCTCTCCTCTCATTAATAACTGATGACTAAAATGTTATACGTAGACTTAAATCATTTTCTTCCCACAAAATGACCTCTTCAGACGATCAGGTTCATTACATTGTTAAATTCTAATAAAAAGTCTAGTAGTGTATTTTTTCTACTATGGTAAACATTCACAAGGTAATGCAAATGAGAAGACTTTATAGCAAGCAAACAAGGTACTTGTTGTTGCTAGATGGTACACACACTTGTGAGATAGCTCTGACTACTTAGGACTCAAGTGTACTTAGTCTGACACGGTGGAAAGCAGATGAATGGAAAAAGTGAACAAGTTTAAATGGGTATCAATTACAGATAGTCATTTATTTCATGCAAATTGCTTTAGTTACGTCCCTCATGGCGTAACAATGCAATCGATCCAGGAGTAGTCAAAATTCAAAAATCAGACATTTGTACACAATTTTACAGAAATTGACTCAGATTAACCAGATTGGAAAGCAATACTTCAAAAATCAGGACAATAAAGCAAATCTTTTCTTCTACTTCATCCGATCCTATCTGTCCAGGAATTTCCCCCCCCCCCCCCTCGCCGACCCCCTTTTGGTTCGGTACACACCAGGCTTTTTGAGGGACCCCGGAGTGGAAGACCCCATATCTGCATTATTTCGACCAATTAATAGCACATGTGCGTGCCTTACTGTGTCTTATGCATGCACACTTATCTCCCACTGATTTGTCTGTTTGTTGTGTTAACCGGATTGCTGATTTTTTCCCCAATACGGCAGTGGAGTCCCATTGTGTCATATTTTAAAATAATGTCACATCCAGTCAAGGATAAAATTAACTTAATCACATCTATTTCAGATGAGAATAAAGGGGTTGCTCAAATGAAGTGACTAAAACAATGAATGCTTACACACATAGAGAAGCCCCCCCCCAAAAAAAAAAAAAGAGGCAAAGAAATTAAGTTAATATATAAGTAAGGCAAAGGAAGTTTAACTGCTCTGTGGCATAATGGCTTTTCTGGAGTAACACATTTTCTATTCCTCATATTTGCTATTGTAAATTTTTGACCTCTGTATTTTGGTGTGAAATGTATGACCAAAATGCTATTCTTACCCTAACCTATGCCTCAACTTAACCTGGACCCATCAGAAGGCCCTCACAGGCATCAAGGGAAGTTTGTTTTGCCTATAGTGCTTTCTTGAGTCACTTAGTGACGCCCAAAATCGAATTTCTTTCCTTGCTTCTTGAGCAAAAATCCCATCAGAACTCTAGTTCAATTATGTTGCCTTTCCATGCCTATGGGGCATTGAGGCTGGGACATATGCCTTTTGATGCCTCTCTGGCAGTTTGGCTTTGGAGCTGTAGATAGTTTAACAGGTAAGAAAAGTGGAGATGGCATAAAAGGCACTGTGAAACGCCCTGTTAATACTACTGGGCATTTAGTGATTCCATTTATCCTGTGTGTGCCTACTGGGCATTTAGTATGTATAAGGTTAGGTAGCCAATAAGAGCTCTTTTAAAACTAAACCTTATCAAGACAAATTGCTACAATCTAGTTCCTACAATTGGAACACTTGGTACAGATTTGGTTCCCGCCCCCCGTCATTTCAATGTTTGCATTAGCACGACACACTTGGGTGTATCTCGCTCCATATTTTTTTCAACACTGACTTGGGAATGGACGGGGAGGGGGAAAAGAAGTTATTGTTACAATGCGTTTCGCATAGCTGCTGCCAATATTAACAAGTGTTTTCCAAGACTTATGAACAAAGATTGTAGCTTAATCCCTATTTTTAACAAACCTTAAGTTGAATAGTAGCCTCGACGGTAAAGGCGCGATGTCCCAATGTTTCGTTCTATTGTGTTATCTACTTAATATGACGAGCCTGACCTTGTTCACACTGACCACAAGTACCGTGGGAAAACACACTTTTGGTTTGTAGCTAGACGCGATAATGCATAGTGCAACGCCCATTCACTACTGATGCTAGTAATAGTTGATGGTTAACATTAAAACGGTAGTTTTGTATCTGTAACTTGAGAAAGAGAATGGATTGAAAGCTGAAAGTTCAGGACGACTAATGAGGAGAAAAATACGGCCTTCCATCTGATATCAAAAGTGATACTACTTCCGGGTAAATCGGGTGGGGGGGTGGGGGGGGAGACGACTCGGAAAAGCACTTTCAAATTTTTGCCTAAACTCTAGCAACACATAGCCCTTAACCAAACCCAAAGCCATAATTCAACACAACGGTAATTATGCTAATTAGATGAATTGAGTTATCAACTCTTCTTAAAAACTCACCAACCACACCAAGTTTTTTTTTTACAAAAAAAATCCTCACGTGCAATTCAATCACAATGAAAGGTTCACCTCAATTTACATCTTTAAATGCTGTAGGGCATTCATATCACAGTTTATTGCCCAAAATCATCTTAAGCTAAATCCCATTTTATTAAATAGGGATTACGAGAACTGTAGAAATATCAAATATCCAACTAAACACATTTCACTAGGGTTATCATTTCAAGAGCCACAGAAAGGGAAATCTTCAGAGAAAACAGCTTAAAGGCCATTGATGTAAACTGAACTATCATAAAATCTTCCCCCGGTATGCGCGCACGGATAAAAATTATCAGGACAACTTCAGTACTTGTTCGGCTTGAGCTTGTGACCTGGCTTTTTGAGTTACAATGCGATGGGCTTTTGCAAATTATATTGGAGGAATAACATGTCAACCACCGAAGTAGAAAGACGGCACACATGCACTTCAAGTTACACAAAATGAGTTTGGCTTAGTATTGATTAGTCTATGTACTAGTTGAGCACTGTAAGTGGCTGGGATTTATGTAAGAGAAGATAAAGGCCCGGAATAAGATATAACTAATCAAAAAAAATAAGCTGGGTAGTGTATTTTGTTTTGCAGCAACTGTCTCACTAAAATTATATTTTTATTAGTTGTTGTAAGCACCTTATTGTCTGCAACAGTCATTTTAGAGGTGCTTGTTCTGATTTATTGCGTTTGTGTTACTCTATTTGATATGAAAGACTGGCACTTACATACACTCACCACCAAGTATCGTGGGAAACAAACTTGCAGTTTTGTTGGTGGAAGCAATAATGCATATTGCAATGCCCTTTTCATTACTATGCTAATATTGATAGTTAACCACTAAAATAACATTTTTTTGTCTGTATCATGGGGCTTAAATATGGCCGTTCATCTGACATCAAAATTGATACTACTTTCTGTTAAGTCAGGGGGGTTCCAAAGACAATCGGAACAATCACTTTAAAGAACAAGATGATTCTCGAACCATCTGGCATAGATGACAAATTAAAGAAAAAAATTGTGGTCACTGAGATCATTTTTAGAAATCCATTATAAAATACAATTTTTTTGCCAAAATTAACTACATAGGTCTATGGAAAAACAATTTTTTTCATTAACATTTCTGGGTATAGCAAAAAATTTAGCTCAAAATATTGCAGTTATTGTTTCTATAAGTTGCGCACTTACTGGAGCTTTCAAAGAAAACCCAAAAAATGGGGTCACCAGGACCTTTTGGGGAAATTCACCCAAAAAGTTTTATTTTAAAAATGAACCCATGCAGCATCTGAGTACATTTAATACCAGCAAATAAACTCAAAATATTATGAACCTATCCTCCTTATGCTCTTATTTAAGCGAGATTAAAGAATGTGTTTATTTTGTGTAAAAATACTTACTACGTGGGACGTGCATTGCTGTGTGATAAGTGAGGGCATTCAATGTTTCAGTTTGCGGAAGGCATTCAGCAGTGGCGTAAATTTCTTTTTGACATTGGGGGGGGGATGGAGTTGATGAACAATTATTAATGAAATGGGGTTTGCTGAAAAGATCCATTACTAGCACATGTGCGCGCGAAGCGCGCAAAAAATGTTGCCATTTAGAAGCTAAATCATTAAATACAATTGTAATTAGAACAAAATGCGAGCGAAGCGCGCAGAAATTTACCATTTTAAAAATATTATGGTAAAATATGAGGTTATTTTTGGTAAAAAACACATGAATGGGCATCAACATTGGGGGGATGATCATATTGACCATCCCTCCTCATCAAAATATTGGGGGGGGGATATATCCCCTCCGGGATTTACACCTATTCATTTCCGCGCGACATTGGGGCTTGAAACGATTCCAAAGGCGATATATACCTAAACAAACTCCTACTGGCCATTCCACGTTCACGCATTTTCATTTCCTAATTACGTACATGTATATCAATTCGGAGGTCACACAGAATTAAAAACTTGTCATTTTAAGTGATTTTTGCTTCAGGGTGAAAATTGAGAAACAAAATTGTCATCATACATACGATTAAAGGTGCAACGAGAGATTTCACATATTAGGTGTCCCTAAAAAATAGAAAGTACTTATTTTTGCCCTGATGTAAAGCTTTCCATCAGAAATAACCCCATCTGAAAGGATTAAGCTGAGAAATGTTTCTTGGTACAAACACTTTGAAATTTCTAATTTCTTATAGGAGCAAATACGAAATTCAGCCTATGTTTTATATTGAAATATAAGCAAATGAAAATCACCTTTTTCCTCTCTTTTAAGGCATTTCTGTAGCCAAATACAAGGTAAGAAATGTACTGAGTGTCTATTCTATAATAAATTACTATTATGATACAATATTTGGGTGCCACAAAAATCTCTTGTTGCACCTTTAAAATTCATTGCAAGATTCAACACAAACCCTCTTGTTTAGCCTCGTTTTAAAAGTAAATGGGAAAGTAATGGATGTGTATCAGTTGTGCTTTTTATTATAATTATAAAATATTTTGTCCATCAAATTTTCCTTTTTAATTAAAAAAATGTCACTTTTGTCAAAGTCAAATGGGAAAAAATATGTCAGGAAACATGCTGTGTGGTATGGCCTTAACACTAATTACTTTGCCATCTCTTCTCCCTGCCCACACATAGACCATCAAACAAATCCATTTGATAGCAAGTTTCATTACAGGGGAATTTCATGATCCACAACCTTGTTACCTCCCACTTCTATAAAAAAAAAGTTTTAAAAATAGATTTTTTTGCTTTTTAATTAAAAATAATCAACTAGAAGTTAGAACTAAAGAGAGTCACCTAAAATATTCATTAAAATGCTGTGGAGCAACAAAGAAAGGCTTTATGGAAAGAAGTCTGATTTTAGATGCAGGAGGAAACCAGAGAAAGTTCTCAGAGAAAACCTGCGAGGATGGGTATGATCGGCAACCAAATTCATGTACGACACTGTCTCCGTAGGTAATCGAACCCAGGTCACATTGGTGAATGGCGAGTGGATGAGCCAATACATCAGCCCGCCCTCTTGGCTTTACTTACTCTATTCTCAGTATACACTAGTGCCACAGGTAAGCAATACAAACAAGCAAAAAAAATTTCATTTCTGAAGACAATAAAGAACATGCCTATAACAGTAACAAAAGGTCCTGGGTCCCTCTTTAAGATTGTAACCACTCCAGAAGGAAAAAAGACAAAAGAGCCAAAAAGAAACAGGGTTGTCCAATTCATTTCTTACCCTAGAACTCGAGTCCTACATCAGGTGTTATGACTTAATTAAGCGAGCCTGTCAGTTGTTCACCTTCGTTCGCAGGCAAGACGCAGATCTGTTGGCAAACCAGTATCGTAAAATGACAAATAACCGGCAATAAAAAGATTACCAATCAGACGCAACCTCATTCAAATTTTATTCACACACTGAATACTGCCGTCCGGGTTTTAAACCACATCTGATGGACATTTTGTTGCTACGGGCCATACACGGGAGGAAACAGGTGCAACGCTCTTTTTATCTTGTGTACCAGACACGAATATGCAGGTGCATGCATGATATTACATGATGAGCATTGAGTCTGGAATCAGGGCTCTGAATTGAGGTGGATACAAATTGATGAGGAGTACATTTATGTACAGAGTGAGATTCCCTGGCTGGGATTTGGTAGGTACCCTTCAAGTCCCTTTGCTGAAAACGCTATAGTCTGTTCACGTAAGAAGGATCATAACCCTTGGTATGGAGCTTGTAAAAGGTACTTTGATTTACTAAATCCGAAAAATGACAAAATCATCAACAAAATCAGGATTTTTGCAGTTCTGTCCGAGATAGGTATTCCTAACATACCCTACAAAAATGAAATAGACTGAAAGAAACCTCATAAGGACAAAATCATTGAATTTAGTCATACTGTTGGGACAAACATTTACTACAAATGTTTATTTGATATGGGGGATTTCATACGCTTGGAACTGCTGGTTTATTCCTTTCCGTTAAGTTTTCAGTTGCAAAAATCCCTATGCGATCATCTTGGATCAAGGACAGATGGTTTTGGACAATGGTATCCTTAACTTTGAACCTAAAGGCAGTTTGTGGACCCAGCCCATCTAGCAAGCCCAGAGGCTGTGACCGTGATAGGAAAAGATGGGTCAACCTCAACAAGATCAGAACTGGCCGTTGGTCGTACAAAGAACTTCCTCACAAGATCCATCGGAGTAAAACCATCACCAAACTGCGATTGTGGAGAGCCACAAAACCATTATCCACATAATAGAATGACGTGAGGGTTACAAGTCCCAAGAGGAATTCCAGGCTGATCAACCTGGATGAATAAAACTATCAGCTGGTTAAAGACGGATCTTCCCACTGTGATTTTGGACTTTGCCCAGAAACGAACGAACGAGTTGCAAAAAAATAACTTTGAGACTTCGACAAACTTGTCCTCAATCTTAAGCTTATTCTGCAAAATTCAAATATTTTGAATCTTTTGCGTGAATCACCGATGATATCTAAGTAATACTACAGGAGACCAAGGGCTATGTAACCCTATGGTACACACAAACTCTAGTGATATAGTGTGTTCACTGTAAAATGTACCCAGACATAAAGTACACTGAATTAACACTAGAGGAGACCAGGAGACCATAATGAACCCTATGGTACACGTCAAACTATAGTAACTATAGTGTATTCACTGTAAAATGTAACATGAACCTAAAGTACACTGAGTTACACACTAGAGGAGACCAAGTTGATTATGTGATCCTATGGTAAACAAACTAGAGTCGCTATAGGGTGTTTCACTGTAAGATGGAATATGACCTAAACAGGGCGTATCCAGAGGGGGGGCAGGGGGGGCCAGCTGCCCCCCCTGTGGGGAATCTTGCCCCCCCCTCTTGCCCCCCCTGAAAAATAGTGATTACTAGGCCATATACTATACTAAACAAATTTTACTATATGCTTGCCCCCCCTGAAAATGGGTGTGGCCCCCCCTTTGCCCCCCCTGAAAAAAAAGCTGGCTACGCCCTGGACCTAAAGTACACCAAGTTACAAAAAGGAGACCACTGTGAGGTAATAATGTGCCATGAATGCGTCAGGCGGGTGCACTGTAAACTGCCCATAACGATTGCGATATAGATGGTGATACGCCACCTTTTCGATAAGCGACCTAATTAGCTAATAATTTATGCCAGCTGACGTAATATTTACAGCATGATGTAATAATTTATACAGCATGACGTAGACCGGGGATGACAAAGCGTAATAGCGCCACGCGAAGACTGCGAACTATAAGGCTACAGATTTCATGCAGGTATGCCTCCCTTCTTGATCGGTGTTCCTATCCCAATTTATTAGGAATCCTGATAGAGTGACGACTCACATCTCAAGGTGGTGTGTTCGAGTCCCGCTGCAGCCAACATGGGAGCACTTGGGCAAGGCATTTTACCTCACTCGCCTTTCTACAAGGGGTGAAATGTGAGGTTGTCACAATGTAAGTCCAGATATCAAGTGTGTCTTGTTCACAGCACTTTGAAGAATTTTAAAATGAGTATGATGATTCCTAGTGGCTCAAATAATACAATTTGATCATAGCAGGGTCATGTACTATCCCTTAATACTGAACACAATATCTAAAATGCTTGCAAAGTATGCCATGGGACAAGAAAATACACGCAAATTCATCAAGAGGCTCCATGGGGGGGGGGGGGGGGGGGGGGGGGGGGGGGGGGGGGTCGTCAGTGCTTCTAGTACGACTACCCCAAGGTCAAGTGTTGGCATATTGCTCCTTGGTTTAATTATTTCTATAACATCATAGTCAAGTAACACTTTGAATACATAAAAAAAGGCTGATGGATAACCTCTAACGTAATAATGTGCTACGAAGCAAAACAAGTTAGTGTAGATGGTCCCCTTTTGTTAAAGCAGCAAAGCATTGCTTTACATTACCAAATAGATGTTCAAATTATCAATCTTTTTGGGGTGAATGGATTTTGGTTTTGTACGGGTGTTCCTACTGGTATGCTGAAAAACTGACCCAAAATGACCACCAAATTAACCCAAAATATGAGACTAAAAATATATATGATAGTATACATTTGGAACAAGCTCTTTTAAAATTAAGTTAAAGTTGCCAAAATGCTTGGGAAATTGCAAATTGCAACCAAAAACAATGAAAACTCTACACCTTTAGACCGCCCACTCTCTCTCGCTTCTCGACCATCTCACCCCCTCCCTCTCACTACATGCCTCAACATTTCTCCTCTACAATTACGTTTTCGCTCTCATCCGTCACCCAAAGACCCTACAAATTAAATTCCCCTGTGTCTCTCACCGTTTCTTTTGTTTACTTTACTTATATCCTTGTTCTTATTTTCTCTCATTTGGCTGCCCCCAGCTCTTTCTCTCTCTTTTGTATGAACCATATGTACCCTCGCTTTCTACTTTGAAATCCCTCAACATGTTCCGCCTACAAATTACGTTCTCTCTCATTCAGTCTCTCTCGATCGACCCCTCTCTCTTTCCCTTCTCCTCTTTCTCCTGGGCCTTCTTCTTGCACCTCAGTTCTTTCTCCCAGTATTTCTTTCGACCATTCTTTTCGTGCTGTCTCACCGTCGTTCAAAATTTCACCCTCGTATAAATACATTTCTCTCTCATTTAGTCTCATTTAGTTTTAATAATATAGAATCCAAGATATCTTTCATTAAAAAGGAGTGAAAATATATCGTTTTCATTTATATGAGAAATCAAAGGACTCTATATCCTAGATTCTAACTCCTGTCTTTAGAGCCCCCCCCCCTCCACGACTGCTCCAGAGTTGTTGGATTCTGGATAATATGAAAGGCCATATTTCTCTCATGTCCTGAATTTTCAGGACTTATTTCAGAGATACTAGTGCACCCCTGTGTGTGACCTTTGACCATAGTGTGACCTTGAACCTCAGATTTGTTCTATGCTCTGGCAGTGGTCCTTTTGACCAAAATTTGTGGTCATAGGGGCATTTATCTGCAAATTGACCTATATGACTTTGACCTTGGTCACTATGAAACCCTGCTAACAAACACCACTGGCGAGTGCCCAAATTGGGTAAAACGTTTTTCTATTAAGTGTGAACTGCGCACTATGATGAGATTGCGATTTATTACGTAGGAAATACGTGTTTACACAAATTTGGCATCGAAAACCTCCAAAGTCAGGAATGGTTCCTCCCCTACCTTCATGCCAAATATCAGCCCCAATATGTCGAAGCATAACAAAACACATAGCCAGACAGACAGAACAGACAGATCTCAATTTTAGTAGTATAGAAGCGAAAACCAACATTTTTTTTCTAAAATTATGTCAACACATATAAAAGGCGTAACCAATCAAATGAGGGTAGTGCTGATCAGTTGCATGTTGTAACATGTTTATTCATTTTAGAATAAAACAGTTTGAACTTCATCTTGAAAAAAGAAGACTGTCCAACCGACCATAATATTTCCCTAGTTAGGGCAAACAAAACATTTTTAGGCTTATACTTGTAGGTAGTTATCTATACCAGGGTACTTGTACAAAAATCCTAAAATATTTATATGTTTAAAATGTCTATTTAACATACACTGACGGGACGCATGCAGAAAGAGCCACAGACTTATTAAAAGATATACATATATCATAAAAAATGATGTTGCAACTGCTGAAACTCAATGTATATTTTTGCCTGTAATTTGTGCCTCTGCCTCGTCATCCTAGTAAGACATATCAAATTACAAACAGTGAGTCTAGCCAACTAATTTATGGATCAGTTGTGTTAACATAAATATGAGTAGAGTTTGATTTATATAATTTGGATTTGGTATGTACACTGTAAGATATGATGCATGTAAAAACACAGAGAGAGTTGAATACACATTGAGCTGATTTCAAAATACAAGGATAGTAGCAAAGCTTGTCTATCTCGAGGCTTTAAAAACAGTATTTCTAGAACACAGAACCTTATTATCGTATTTCCTTTTCTTCTTACATTGCAAACCAATTGGAATGCTCTTGGGATTTGTGGTTCTTGGTTTTCTGAGGTTCCAAAATCTTGTGTGATTTATGAAATCTTGAAAAATAAGAAAGATCAGGTTCTAGCTGTTGGTTGTACACAACCAACTTGGCTTTTGTAAAACTAATAAATCTTTTGGTACACTATTTTCTTGCGTGGCATCTGAAGAAGTTGCTTTAAAATGCCTGAAAGAAATGCAGTAGTTAAAGCCACTGTCAGCAATTTCTTCACAATGTATACAAATCGTGCCCCTGGCCCTATTTTTCATAAAAATCCATTTGGAAATTGTTGTAGTAAAGACCCCTATAAGTGGATAAGTGTAACATGCCATATTTGTCAAGAAATGATTGTTATGCTTTGTTTACTACTAATAAGTCAACTTTTTGGTCTAGAAACAATCGTAAATGGCATCTTCAAGACTGCTTTAAAATGCTTTAAGTATCTGTTTTTCACAAAGAAGGTGTTGATATGACCTAACACTAGCAATTTAGAGGCAAAATGGGTATTTCAAATTAGTAAAAAAAAATGACTGATTGTGGCTTTAAAGAAGCTTATTCTGATTGCCTTTGGGACACCCAGTTTTCCCGGAAGTTGTATCAATGTATGAGAGAAAGGACGTAGTTCTCTATTTGTTTTCCTGAATTTCAGCTTTCAAATTTGCTTTCTTCCCAATACCACCAGACAAAAACCTCCTATTTTAAGGGTTAACCGTAAATATTACCAGAGAAGTGAATAGGGCCTTGCAACATGGGCATTATCGCTTCTACTATCAAATCACTATGCTTCATAACTGAATATAATATTCTGGTCAAATATTATTAAAAATTTGGTATTGGGATGCAATTTAGCTTATTCTTAGACATGGTGTTGAATTTCCTCTGTTGCTCACAGAACCTAGAAGGTTAATGCTAAGTTTCATACATGTCCTTATCATATAGATCGAACACTATACGTTTCACTGTTCTAGGACTTCATCAAATACTGATGCCTTACTTCAACTCCAATAAGCCAATCTTGCTAATTTGTTCTACACACTTTGGCTGAATTTTTCATTAAAAACGCGTCTGGGTTTGCAGCAAAATCGTGTCAGAGGGAATAAGCTTGTCTACATGTTTGGTACCATTTATCCGTGCCTAGTGTGGGAGTTTTGGCCAATTTAGAGTGCTAGGAAACCTGCAGTGTTCAGGAAGTGTTGTATAACCGCCGTGTGCATAGCACGGCTGGTTATGATTTGGGTCTGCTGCTTCTTATTCTTCTGCAACACAAAGGCTTAAAAATGCTTCTTGTGCTAAACGCTTGGGCCAAGTTAAGCCAAATTCAATCCGGAGGACCACTGACCCAGCCCCCAAATAGGGTGTACCACAAGATTGGGTGCAAGTGAATTTTGAGAGAAATAGTAATTTTTTGTTGTTTTTTTTTGTTTTTGCAAAAATCTAGAAGAAATCCTTCTCCTGCAATTCAAGAGATAAAACACCGAAATTGTTCCTAAGGACCCCTGAATTATGCTTCATATTGGGTGTACACAGTTAGTGTTTCAAGGTCACCTGGGCAGAGATAGGGGAATTTTGCAAAAATCGGGTAAGGGGGGTTCGGTTTTCGCTCGCTTCGGCGCCTCGCTCGCCTGTCTTACGCCAGTGTGAATTCCCCTAACCTTTGGTCTGCAATAGCCAGAATTTTCTTAGCTGGTAAAGCCCTACATTCATTTCGAAGAAAGGAAAAGGTTAATCTACTTTACATGATGATTAAACATCGATATAGGAGATATTAGGAATTGATTTCTAAACGTACCGGTATGTAAGGTCAAAACTCAGCTTCACCTAAAATCGTCCAGCAATACTTTATTGTAGGGGGATTATATTTTCATGCAGCGCTCCCTTTCAATTCCTTCCGGTCAAGTCGCCCCTTGGGTTGTTTTTTGAAGTGAATGAAAGTATTATTGTCTGGCGAGTCCGGCAAATCACTTCAAAAAACAAAAAATAATATTTTTACTCATTGAGGAATGCAAAAACAACGTACTTCACTGCGGTTACATTTCCCGGGAAGGTTTCAATTTAGATGGCTTCTGTATGGCGTTCAGTTTTTCTACTTCGTCAGAAAATGCAAAATAAAACAAAAGATATTCAAGTGTATTTTGTAGCGTAGCATGGTTTATAATAGATACCACTCTTATTCAATTGTACAAAATAAAAATGAGAAAATGAAAAGGACAAATATGGACAGAGGTCTTCTGATTGGTAGTTTGGTGCTACTTGTACTGGGCTTGGTGCATGTTATAATTCCCATACAAGTCAATGGAGGTCATTCAAGGATCAAAGGTCAAACTTTCAAAAAGGCTCATTGAGCTGAAATTTGTCTGAACTGATTCTTAGACATTCCTAAACTGTGAAATATTTTCGAGATCAAAGGTCATTAAGGAGGTCAAAGGTCATTTTTTTTCAAATCCTATGATTGAGCTGAAATTTAACCGAAATGATTCTTATGGAAATCATAAACATGTTGAAATATTTCGAGATCAAGGTCATTAGGACCTGGGTCGAAGTCATAAATTTTCACAAATCTCCGATTGAGGCTGAAAAAGTTAACTGAAATGATCTTATGACATTCTAAAGATTTGAAATAGTTTGGGAGATCAAAGGTAATTAAGAGGTCAAAGATCAAATTTCACAATTGCTCCGATTGAGCTGAAATTTAACTGAAATGATCCTTATGACATCCTAATCATGTTGAAAATATTTTGAGAACAAAAGCAAAAACAAAATGTCAAAAGAGGTCAACAAGGTCAAATTTTCAAAATGCTATAACGGGCAGAAATTATGATCCGTATGACAATCCAAATGGTTTAAATTTTGGTCGTTTAGGGTCAAAGGTCACTACGCGACTGCGCTCAGATCTGTCTCCAGATCCAGATATGGGTGGGTTTCGAAGCTAGGCTAGGTTTCAAAGCTGAGGTTAGTTTTAGGCTTGGTTTGAAGCTATCCGGCTGGTTTCGTTGTCTTTGACCACAGCTATATCTAGTTAGGCTTGGTATTTAGAGATACAAAGCAAATACATTTACAATTGCTGGTTCAGGGTGTAGATTTTAAATTGGGCACCATTCTTGTTTACGAGCAGATTCCTATTTCTAGTACAAATTTTAGGCAAAAATCTGAAATAGGATTCAACCCATCTACTTTGAATTGCTGTCTGCTTGTAAAGTACTGTACATACAAATCAGAAAAGGGTGTTTTCAATTCATACGCTGAGCATGGGGTTAAACCCCCCGAAAAAATATGGCGGTGATGGGAATGGGGTTTTCAATATATTTTTATTTAATCGGTAAAGATCTATAGATTAAATCCACTCTACCCCCATTGTTGGTATACTGCATTCAGTTTGAATAGCCATGGTCAGGTCATGATCAATGCATGGGTGTCACATGCACTACATATGACAACCATGCATTGCTCATGACCTGGCTGTTCCAAATGCATTCAATACCCCTATATGGGAGGCACATACTCAAAATCCAAATGAGTATTTCATAGGGGTGTATGAGATTCACCTGGAACAGCCAAATTAAATCACCAAAAGTGCACACACTCATTTCAATTTTATGATGCACTTTATTGATTACTTAATGTTAAACATCCATTTGAAAAAAGCTGTACAGCTATAAATAGTTATGGCTGTTGCATCTCATTCCTTTAAATTGCAACAAATGCTATTAAAAATTAAAATATTATGAAATTAGGAATCAGTATCAATTGTTACAACCCACATTAAAGGCTGACTCACAGATTTTGAAATTTATTTTGTGTATTATTACAAATAGTTAACTAGAACTAAAGAGAGTCACCTAAATGGCTCGATTCCAAAGTTTGAGAAAAAAAAAGTTTTTTTTTCTGAAGTTAAAGAGACATGAGGAGATTTCCAGGAAGGAAGCGCCCCACAATTTTTCTCGAAACCCGAGTTTTTTTTACATATTTGGAATGCTTACCAAATGTATAGATCACACCTGAAGTGAATAGCCGAATACGACGTCTGTATGTAATAAGATGATGATTTAGTAGTTTCTGTCGTGCAACGGACAGAAAAGTCAAAGCCATGGTTTTCTATGGGGAACGATCACTGATTAGCAGGCAAGTTCAAAACACCTGGTTGCGGTTTTTTTTCCATCTGTATGCTCGAATATAAATAAAACCTTCAAAAAGTTGTCGGCAGGGGTCTGGGTCCTTCTCCATTAGACACCGTACAAAAGCGTCAGTTCATGGGGGGGCTGGCAGGGAAAAAGGGTCTGGGCAGGGGAGGACATGCTCCCGTGCCCATCCCTAAGCAGGGGGCATACTCCTGAAGACAACAATGTGATAAGCTTGTTCTACTGTGAAATCGCAATGCAGAGGTTCTTGTCTTGTTAAAATGAAAAGTAGTAATCACTGATTATCTCCTGAAGATAGAAGTGCATAAGCGTGTATACTGAAGATAGCAATGTAGTAGGTTTTTGTTACAAACCTAAAGACAGCAATGTGATAAGTCTTGTTAAAAATTCCAATGCAGTAGGTCTTGTTACAACTGAAGTAATCACTGGTATCTCCTGAAGATAGCAATGTGATAAATCTTGTCTACTGAAGATAGCAATGCAGTTGGTCTTGCTACAACTGAATCAGAAGGGAGCTTTCAATTTCCTAAAGACAGCAATGTGATAAGCACTGCCTACTCAAGATAGCAATGCAAATAGGTCTTATTACAACAAGTAATCACTGCTACTCATGAAGACAGCAATGTGATAAGCCTTGTCTAATGAAGGGAACAAATGCAGTAGGTCTTGTTACAACTGAAGTAATCCTTGCTATCTCCTCAAGCCGGCAATGTGAAAAGCCTTGTCTACTGAAGATAGCAATACAGTAGGTCTTGTTACAACTGAAGTAATCACTGCTATCTCACGAAGACAGCAATGTGACAAGCATTATCTACTGATGACAGCAATGCAGGAGGTCTTGTTACAACTAAAGTAATCACTGCTATCTCACGAAGACAGCAATGTGATAAGCATTATCTACTGATGATAGCAATGCAGTAGGTCTTGCTACAGCTTAAGTAATCAATGACATCTCATGAAGACAGCAATGCGATAAGTCTTGTTACTATCTACTGAAGATAGCAATGCAGTTTTCTTCTTAGTATATTCATTGGTAATGGCTTGTGGTGGTGTCAGAATTTATTCAACTGAGTAAGCTGATCCGGGGCCTCATGTATCCATGATACGGACGCTCCTAACATGGCCCGCTTTTGAAGCTGGGGCGGATTGGGAACAGTCAGGGGTTTTCACCCTACTCTTATTCAACACTGGCTGCGATGTACATATACAGTTGTGACTCTCTAGGTCTGTACACGGGACCGACGGCTTAATGTCCCCTCCGAAGGACGGGATGCTTTCATGATTCATTTGCCCAATTCCAAGTGAACCATAGAGGAGTGGTATTCTGTATTTGATCAATAGTGGTATACAGATCAAATTCAGAATTGAATACACAAATTCATCCCACAAAGTGACCCCACCAGGATTCGAACCAAGGAATTTTTGGTAATTTTGCACCACAGGCAAGCACCCTAACCACAGGCAAGCACCCTAACCACTATAAGATAGCAATACCAAATATCTTGTTATAACCGAAGTAATCACTGATACCTCCTAAAGACAGCAATGTGATAAGCCTTGTCGATGGAAGATAACAATGCAGTGGGTCTTGTTGCAACTGAAATTATTCTCTATTATTGCCTGAAGACAGCAAGGGCTGCCTGTAATATACTCAGTATTTCCTCAAGATTAGTATGCAATAAATCTTGCACCCATTACAGCAATGTGGTTAAATGCAGTTACAAGAAATCAATGTTGTCTACTGAAAAAAGGTATGCGATAGGTCTTGTTAAACTAAAGTAATCACTGCTATCTACTAAAAGAAGGTAATGCATTAAGTCTTGCTATAATTGAACTACTTATTGAAGACAACAGTAGGTTTTGTTACTGGTAATCACTACTACAATGAAGATAGAAGTCCTGTTATAACTAAGGTAACTAATGTTGCCTACAGAAGACAGCTATGCAAGATATCATGAAACCTTGTTATTATAACTTATATCTCTGCTATCTACTGAAGATAGCAATGCAGTAAGTCTTGTTACAATACCACAATTGTGTGTTGATGCCAGCTACATAATACGTTCTCTTACAATTAAAATAATCCTTGCCATCTAACAAGCACAGCTATTCAGTAAGTCTTGTGATGACATTACAGACTACAGTTATCTCATGAAGCCATCAATACAATCAGCCTTACTAAACATAAACCTCCTATCTACTTATGAAAATGTTGTAAATATCGTGTTACAGCTTTCAAAGATGAAATGTACACATAATGATGACCATGAACACTTGCTACATCAAAACACACTGAAGATATGCATAGCAAGACCTTGATTGAACTGATTGACCATGTGCAACCAAGACTCATGACAGAGACTAATAATTTTGGTAAGAATTAACCAATAACCTATCTTGCTACAGGTCTTGTTACAACTGAAGTAATCACTGCTATCTCCTGAAGATAGCAATGTGATAAGCCTTGTCAACTGAAGATAGCAATGTAGTAGGTTTTGTTACAACTGAAGTACTCACTGCTATCTCCTGAAGAGAGTAATGTGACAAGCATTGTCTACTGAAGATAGCAATGCAGTAGGTCTTGTTACACCTGAATAAGTCTTGTTACAGATTACTGTATCTAATGTAGATAGCAATGCAGTAGGTCTTGTTACAACCAAAGTAATTACCTGGCCAATTTCTTCATGGTAGTTACCACGCAGCTACCACTGAGTAGACATGGATTACCTACCCACTAGACGTACACTCGCCGGCCAGGATTCTGTGTATTACATTGGCTCTCAGCGCGTACGGTATTTCTCATGGCCAATTTTGTGTTTTAGATATTTTTGGTATATATTTGCATTTTTTATTAGATGTGCGGGAATATATGGATTTTTGATGATGCCCGATTCGAATTTCGCTAAACAGAGCCCAAGTGTATAGCGCCCTCATTTCGTCCACTATCAAAATGGCGTCGTGGTAACTGCCGTGTAGCTACGTGGTAGCTGCATGTCTACTCCGGTACTGTCTACACCAAATGCACCTTCTTTCGACCTAGTGGGGAACTACAAGGTAGTCATTGGGGTAGGTACTGTATAGTAGCCACATCATTGTATAGCTAATAACTCTGTACTTTGGAAAACATATCTTGCAGCTACTGCCTCGCAAATAGCCCAATGTGTACTGTGCAGTAGCTGCTGGGGTAGACATGGTGTAGCTGCCGTATAGGCTACCACACGAGTAAGAAAACGGCTGTGTAGTGCTATCTCCTGAAGAACGCAATGTAATAAGGCTAGTCTACTAAAGATAACAATGCAGTAGGTCTCTGTTATTGTCTGAAGACAGCAAGGCAATAATTGTCACAAATACTATCTTCTTAAACACTATCTTCTGGGCTGACTATAATATATTAACTTATTTCTGGAATATGCAATAAATGTTGCAACCACTTGTAATCACTGCTACCTACTGAAGATACTAATGTAGCAATGTGGTTAAATGCAGTTACAAGAAATCAATGTTGTCTACTGAAAAAAAAATATGCAATAGGTCTTGTTAAAACTAAAGTAATCACTGCTATCTACTAAAGAAGGCAATGCAACAAATCTTACTATAATTAAAATAATCACTACTTATTGAAGATAACAATAGGTTTTGTTACAGGTAATCACACTGAAGATAGAAGTTCTGCTATAACTAAAGTAATTGATGTTGCAAACAGAAGACAGCTATACAAAAAATTTTGTTATAATAACTTATGTAATAACTGCTATCTACTGAAGATAGCAATGCAGGTAGTCTTGTTACAAATACCACAATTGTATGTTGATGACAGCTACATAATAAATTCTCTTACAATTCAAATAATCCTTTGCCCTGTACCAAGCACAGCTATTCAGCAAGTCTTGCCATGACATTAGAGACTACAATTATCTCCTGAAGCCATCAATGCAATCAGCCTTAAACTTTCTCCTATCTACTTGTGAAAATGGAGTAAATATCTTGTTACAGCTTTCAAAGATGAAAATGTACACATGATCAATGTAGACAATGGTGTACTTGAATGTACACATACAAGTACGTACATACATCACCGATTTATAAAGAAATACCAAAGAATTTTTCAAAATCCTCTTGGGATTCTCAGTTTTGAGAGGAGAAAGGATACAAATTTCAAAACTGATGCCAAAATGCCAAACAACATTATAAACAAATTCTATGTGTCAAAATTTTTATGTCAGTGTCAAAATTTAATCATTGAAAAAAAAGTCACTGATGACGTCTATTTTCTTAATTTAAAAAAATATCAAAAATCCCCACATACATGTTGTTGATAAGCCTTAAAAACTCTATGGTGAAAATTGCAGCTTCAGAACTGTAAAAATAAACTGTCCCGGGGTGAAATGTTAAAACCTAATGTATTTCTTTAGAAATTTGTTTATTGTGGGAAATTATGACGTATGTACATACTTGTACATTTATGAGGACCCGCACACCAAAGGTTGTGGGTTCAAGCCCCGCTGTGGCCAATGTGTTTTGCCCTCGAGTAAGGCGCTTTGCCTCGATTACTCCTCTCTACCCAGGTGTATAAATGGGTCCGGCATTATTCAATGTTGGGAAGGTAACAGACTCGCTGTAGAGCAGGTGTAGCGATCCCCCTACAGCAACATTATATGGTGGAATCTGGCACAATCGCTTCAAAAGAGAGATGGGTACTCTGTTCCTGTATAACACTTTTTTCAGGTCCAACTGCTTTACCTTTTTTAATGGTGATCATGAATATTTGCTACATCAAAACATACTGAAGATATTGGCAAGCCCTTTATTGAACCGATTGACCATGTGCGACCAGGACCCATGACAGAGACAATAATTTTAGTCCGATTTAACCAGTAACCTATCTGCTATTGCACAAAGTTGTAGCACAAAGCTGATATCAAAGCCATATTTTATTCAAAATGTATGCTAACAAATTTACAGTCAACTAATTTCATTCAAAACGCTCAATTTGCCCAATCAAGCAGGATGGAATAATCTTTTTTTTTTAATTGCCCAGGAAAATGTTCACTACACCCAGATGATTTGTCAAGCCATGCAATAAACACACCACCGACCCATTGCTCCATTTCCTTGAGCAAAGCTATTGCACCATTCAAAAAAACATACCACAGAACCTTAAACATCTCTCCGTTCCATTGTTTGAAAGTAATTCATCATAGTCACACACAATGTTTTTCATGGCATTCCCTTAAAAAATTACTCTATTTCACCACAAAGATAAAAAGACATCCCTAGTGACAAGAAGAAATTGTCTTGCTGCCTATACCATGCCCTTGAGGTAGAAAATTGCTTGGCCTCGTGGACAGCTTGTCTTTTCCATTAACCCTGTTTTCACACATTTGTGTGTAGGGGAAATTGAGTGAATATTCTCAAGAGAAGAGCGATTCACATTAGGGATACTGTACACGCTATTGAGCCGGAACTAAATACAAATACTCACAAATGCTAGCTGATGATTGCATTTTATTGCTTGAAAAGGGCACACCAAGTAGAGACAGAGATGTAAATAATGGATGGGTCATTTAAAATTTCTGTCTTCAACCTCCCGTCATGCAATTGCAGTGATCCGTTTATACCTTCTATGTAATTTTGATCAAATTTTTAAAATCTCAATCTTGAATCTTGGGGGAGAAATCAACATTTCTACCTGTACAAAAGGGCTTATTAACATCAGCCTGGGGATTCCCAATTTTAATTATGAAAAAGTAGTGGTCTAAAGCATTTTTTTTTTGGTCAAATTTCTCCACAAGTCACACACATTATTGCTTAAAGTTAGAGTTTGGGTTTAGGATTAAAGGTGCAACAAGAGATTTTGGGGCATCCATATATTGTGTCATATGTAGTGACTAGTGATTCCATACAGATAAGACCCCCAATAGATTTCTTACCTTGCATTTGGCTACAGGCAATTTTTATTTGCCTAATTTTAATATATAACATAGCCTGATTTTAGTATTTGCTCCTATAGTAAATTAGAAATTTCATAATTTTGTACTAAAGAAATAATTATCAGCTTTATCCTTTAACATGGGGATATTTTGATAGAAATCTTTACATTACTGCAAAAATCAGAATTTTCACATTTTTTGGGACACCTGTTATGTAAAATCTTAAAATGACAGATTTTTTTTAGAATACAAATTTCTTATAAATTGCACTTGATCAGTTGTAGACCACATACTGAGAACATTTCGAAGGTTTATTGGACAAACATGTAAAAAGAAAACCACAAACTTTGTTTTGAACTTGCCCGCTTAGCTGATACGGGTTCAAGGATAAGCACAAAAGTGCACCCTGTATGATGCAAAGTGGTATTTTCTTGTCCACAGTATGCCCTATATACCCCAAAATAGGCAATAGGAAAGGCAGTTCTCATGTTCCAATAAGTCCAGGTCTAGATCAACACAATTTCTGAGCTGGTATATTGACTCTGAGGTGGAAGGGGTGGAGGGGCTATTCCTTGTAGTTATGCCACTGAGTTATATAGGGACTATGGTTTGGGTTACCACTAATGTTGGCCTGACATGTATTAGAATAGAAGCACTTTTCAGTACAGAGAGAGGTCTGATCTTGTACATAAGATTAAAGGGGGATGGCCCGATTTAAGGATATGAATTTTTCATCTTGATAGATTTATCTTCACTCCAAAACTCCATCTGTAAAGTTTCACGCCGATATTTCAATCCCTTTTTAAGCGAGAGCTAAAAACGTGATTTTGTAAGCCCCATAGAGTACTGTGTAAAATTAATATTGGTCGACCAAAATGGGCCACATTTTCGCTCATAACTTCCAAACCAAACATTCTTTGGCTCTAAGATTTCACAGGGTAAATGAGAAAAATAGTAGCTTTCTTCTGATACCAAAATGTTGATCACTTCCGGTAAAATCTGGGGCTTCTGGGGACGAGGCTATTAGTGATCGGGCCATGGACCTTTAATTTCTAACCCACTGATAACATGCATCTTTCACACTTTCGAAGAGCATCGAGCATCTAGCCTACTAAGGACTGATCTCGATACTTTCCATTTAAGACTGCTTTAACACCCCCACAGCTTGCATATATCAACACCTCCTACTTCCCCAGAGCATATCTGATGTGTGGACATCCTGTTACCAAGGATGCGCTGATATTTGGCCACATAAGGAGTATTTCCTCTCTTATCTTCATGTACCCACGCAATCTTTGTTACTTTAAAGGGCCATGAGGAGATTTTCTGAGGATACAAATTTCTCTAAATTTACACTTGATAGGTTGTAGGACACCTACTGAGAACTTTTCAAAGGTTTATTGGACAAACAATTAGAAAAGAAAATCGAAAGCTATCATTTGAAGTTGCCTGCTGTCCTAATAGGCCTCCATAGAGAAGCATACTTGATTTTCTGTCATGCATGACAGAAAATACTAAATCGTAAAAATGCTGTTTCTGGCTTATTCACTTCATGTGTAATCATTCTAAATATGCAAAAATCCTGGTTTCATACAATTGGGGCCCCACTTTTCCCAAAATCTATCCATGTCTCTTTAAGGTTTGATGGCATCTCACAATGTTATCCTTCTGCTTAGTTTCTTGAAGCCTGTAATTTTGCTTAGTTTCTTTCAAGCCTGTAGTAAGTATCTGCACACTAGAAATTGAACTTCAAGTAAAATTTGAGAAAAAATGAAACTTTGAGTTCTATATTTGTCTGATTTATTGAAGTTAAATTTTGGTCCCAACTACTCAACTTGTAGACAACTGACTTGATAACATCTACACACTCACACATACATACAGCACAGAATAAGTGTACAGAGAATGACTATCATAGGTGCACTGTATCAAAGCTAATACCGACACCTGGACGGCCCCAACACGTTTTTCAGGTTCATCATAGTGAGAGTCATAAAACCTTCACCCAAACCACATGTGATCCCTGGAACGTGTGTCACCTGCCATCACGATTAGTGAATAAAATGAAGTTCCCTTTTAAGACGTGCATTAAAAGAAAATCAGCTTATTATCCTACCCTCACAGGCAACTGCTTTGACTGAGGCAGTTTAGGTGTGTTTCAAGTTTCTCATTTTTGACCTTTGACCTCACAACTGTATGGCCTATAGGTAATACAGATTGGTCATCGAGCAAATTTTTTTATTCAAAAATCATTGGAGTTGAAGAATCAACTCCATTGTAAGGGTCATTTTGAAATGTCTATATGAATAATGGATGAGGACGGGGTCATATATGGCCCATGGGAACACCCGTGACCGACCCACACCAAAGCGCCCATATTGGTTTGTGGTTTGCACTCTGTATTGCTGTATCTCTTTTCATTCATTTGAGTTGCTATATTGAATGAGGCTTGGCAGCCATTGTTAAGAGAAGATTTCAATAGCTTCCCACAATGCATTGCTTCCAATGGAGGTTTTGTACAGGTACTGATGTGGATCGTTAGTGATGAAACATAGCTAAATTAACAGTACTGATCACAAACTTGCATTTTAAGAGCGTTTCATCTCTAACGATCCACATGGCAACCTGTACAAAAACTTCCAATGGAAGCAATGCATTGTGGGAAGCTACTGGTATCTTCTCTTGCCATTGTTTGCTACCTTAAAGAATTATTTTTATGAAAGCTATGTGTTCAATATATTAGAACGATGATATCAAGAGAGATGTTTCTGTTGTACAATGATGGGGATCCCTAGAATTCCAAAAACATTTAAAATCACCCGTGGAATCTACTAAGAAATCAAGAGAAGATTGGGAAGAAATTCCATTTCTTTTTCCAGTATTTTTATAAGAAAAGTCAAACTGTAGTTTCCTAATTTTGTACTTTCAGTGATTTAGACAGCACACGTACATTGCCCGATTTCGAAAAACAACCCCAATTACACGTTTTCGTACACAAGCATGTATTCTCTTTGAAATATCAAGTGGCTCCTCTTTTTTTTTTTTTTTTTTTTGCACCCCCCTAAAATTAATCCTGCGTACGGCCCTGGTCTATATGAATAATGGATGAGGACGGGGTCATATATGGCCCATGGGAACACCCGTGACCGACCCACACCAAAGCGCCCATATTGGTTTGTGGTTTGCACTCTGTATTGCTGTATCTCTTTTCATTCATTTGAGTTGCTATATTGAATGAGGCTTGGCAGCCATTGTTTGCTACCTTAAAGAATTATTTTTATGAAAGCTATGTGTTCAATATATTAGAACAATGATATCAAGAGAGATGTTTCTGTTGTACAATGATGGGGATCCCTAGAATTCCAAAAACATTTAAAATCACCCGTGGAATCTACTAAGAAATCAAGAGAAGATTGGGAAGAAATTCCATTTCTTTTTCCAGTATTTTTATAAGAAAAGTCAAACTGTAGTTTCCTAATTTTGTACTTGCAGTGATTTAGACAGCACACGTACATTGCCCGATTCGAAAGAAAAAAAACACCCCATCATCACGGGACCTACTTCCAAAGTTGATATATTCTATGTCCCCTATTACTAACCCCTCCTCTTCCCTCCCACCACTCCCTTGCCCCCCCCCCCTTCCACAGGCTAGCTCTTCCCCTTCCCTTTCACTTTACTTTCTACTACCCCCTTTCGTCCGGATCACCTTTATTACAAATTTTCGTACACGCATGTATTCTCTTTGAAATATCAAGTGGCTCCTCCTCCACCTTGATATTAACCCTGGTCAACTAGGTAGCACATCTATCCAACTACACAGTCTGCATAACCGACATAGCAAAAATATAACGTACCGAACAAAGCTGGTGCGACTAAATCCAATTTCAACGCACTTCACCCTCACAATATGTGAATGACCGACGACCCCCAAATGGCAATCCCAGTTTACTGAATAAAGGTGTCAGTGCCCACAGCGCTGTTCCCTATCAGATATAAAATGAAGGAAAATGTTGATCGATCATCAATTTGAAGGAGGATTTGTAGTCGTAAGTTAGTTTGAGGGGGCATTTGTGTGTTACATTGCAGCTCTGCCAGTGTTAGTTGTTTACACAACTTAATAAGCTGCCTAATGTTAGTACACTGGGGATATAAGTGTCAATGATTATATAGAAAACATATAGGGTTATTACGAAATTGGCCTGTACAGACAGACTACAAAGTACATGCTTGATCTGTCAGACAATGCAACAGGTTGTGGCTTCAATGATGGTCCAGCACCCAACCTTTGCGTATAGTAGCAGAGAAACAGTGTCAAGCTTGAGTTGATCACGACTGATACTTGTATACTGTCATTTCTGGGATAGTAATAAAACATTAAAGGGGGGCATTTTTGATCCAAAAATCATCCCCGATTTACTAAAAAAATTGAGATTTTTATCTCATCTGAACCGTTAACGTGTAATTAATCTTAATTCAAATTCTAATTTTTTTATATTTTCCATCAAACGGACGAAGAGTTTCAGCATAAGTGGCCAATAAGACCATGGGAGACAAGCAAGTGCTCATAAAACAAAACTCAAGGTCAGCATCAACCAAAATTTTGTGAATAAGCATTTCTCAAGGATACCTATTGAACAATGAATACACCAGAAGGTGCTGGAATCACAAAAAGACACATTTTAGGCTGGTATTCACATAGAGAGTTTTTAATTTACACCCGGATTTTGTAAACCAGGCGTAAGTCCTACATGGATGGACCTTTTACATTTCAATATACTCTGAGGGTGAGGTGAGAAATATCAAAGATGGGCTGGAATTCAACCACGAGGAATTTTCTCACCTGTAACATTTAAACTTTCAAATATATTGAAAGGAAGGAAAATGGTTACACTCATGGGGAAAACAACTTTTTTTTTTTTTTACCTAACCCTGGTTTAAACATGGGTTTAAAGTTGACTCCATTTAAGAAGCGACCACCTACGCACATTTGAAAAATAGTGCGCCATCAAGGATTTTTCAAAATCGATATTTTTGAATGGTTGTAAAGTTTTATATACAAAAACCCTCACCCGAAAGATTAAGACCAAATCAGGCTTCCTTTGGGTAACAGAACGATTTTCTAATTACGTCGCCGGCGAGGTTAGGGTTAAATTCAGCAGACGACCAAAATGGCTTTTTGTGACACAAGAACAACGCACTCCGATGAATTTCTCATGCTATGGACCACTGTTTGACCGTTATAACCTTTGTGGTTTTAATATCAGTGAGTACGAGACAAAAATATTCATTGAATATAACATCATTGTGATTTAAGGTTATGGAAAAAAACTTAAAAGTGGCCCCTACAATTTACCTGGATGTCTTTCTCCTCATATCGCAATGTCCCCTTCTGTTTTGGGGTATGTTATTTTTATGGTAAAATAATCTCTTCTCCAATTGGCCTAGACTATTCATTTGAGAGCAAAGTGATGAGAATTTCATATTTTCCTAAATGGTGCCAGTGCCGCTTTAAGAATACCGCCTTAAGAATTATTTACGTTAGCATCTAAACCAGGTGGGTGACAGTGGCGTAACCAGCGGGGGGGCAGGCAGGGGCAGGGGGGGCACACTGCCCCCCGGACAACTAAAATGAGGACGGAGAAGCGAAAAAATGGGAGAAGAAAAGAAGGGGAGGAATGAAGGGGAAGAAGAGGGAGAGGGAGAAAAGAGAAGAAAAGGGAAGGAGAAGGTGAAAAGAGAGAAGAAAAGGGGAAGGCGAAGGGAAAGCAAAGAGATAAGAAAGGGGGGAAAAAAGAGAAGGGAAAGAGATAAGAAAAGGTGAAGGAGAAGAGAAGAAGAGATAAGGAAAGGGGGAAAGGAGAAGAAGAAAAATAGGTGTTGTGTGGTGCTCAGGCTCGAATGGCTTTGCTCCCCCCCCCCTTCAGAATTTCGAACGTCTACAAAAAATAGGGTCTACCGGCGAGCGAAGCGAGCCTGAAAAAAAAAAATGGGAGGACACTTCTTGAGTCTTGACCCTCCGGAGGCTCAGGTCTGGTTACGCACCTGGTGGGTGACACTGTTGCTGACCGCATTAAAATTCCGACTCTGGTCCAACGTTATAAGCTCATTTCATCCCTCACAACTGGTTATCTTTCTTCTCTTCTTCATATTGTCAATCCTCCTTATGCCTGCGTTCTGATGCAGGTGGCAACCTAATTGTCCACAGGATCCCACAAACAGATTGGTGATAGGGATTTTCTCTATTCATTGCCCTGTCTATGGAATAAGTCTGCCACTGTACATCGGACAGGGCTTGTCAGTCTTAGTTTCTTTCAAAAAAAATCTCAAACCATATATTTCCGGATTCCTGAGTTGGTGTTTCTTCTTCTCATTTTCTTTTTTTTTTTGTCATGGCCTAGCATCCTTTGGTTATATTTGGCGGTTATAAATCCCGATGTATTTTTTTTATTGTATACAAATGCCCATAGACAGATCGCCAGACTTAGTAATAGAGCCACCATTTTCGATAAGCGACTAATTATTATGCAGGTATGACGTTATACCGCAGAACGTACGCCACAGCGCCACGTACGACCTGCGATCTATAAGGTACAGATTTCATGCAGTATGCGTCCACTTCGTTTGACCAAGTGTCCTATCCCGATTTAATTTAGGATCCCTGATCTAGACGGGCTAAGAGCTAAATTGGATGGTTTTTTTGAGCCCATTTTTAAGATACTATATATACTTAGAGGGTAGTATGAGAGAGGGAGAGAAAGAGTGAGAGAGTGGGGAGAGAGATAGAGTGGAGATGATGAGAGCCTGGGATCAGTCTTCATAGACAAGTGGGTAGCATCCGTGTCCAGAATCACGTAAAAAGGGTAGTTTTTCAGGATCAGGCACGGTACTTACTTAACTTGAAAAGGGTCTAAAAATCACACAAAAAAAAATCAAGGAACACGGTTATATTTTCTCAATTTTCTTTATGCATTTTCGGGCCCATATTCATTTCAGCATAAAAAAAATAATTTTTTTTTATTTTATTAAAAAGTTTCTGAAGTCGTACTTGCCTTCAAACCTGTGGTTTCAAATCCTTACATTTCCAAAATTTGCCCGCTCCGCGCGGTAAAGAAACCATACACATATTTTTTTAGTACAAGGCCTATTGGTTTGAGATTGTGAGAAACCCTTTTTGGGATTGCCTTATTATTTCCTATACCAAAATTGTTTCATATCACGTACCTATGAAAGAGCATGTTTTTACCATTAAAACTCATTTAAATTTATTTAAATGTCAGTCAATTCTGGTATATAATTTTCTTAAAATAACTTTTGGGACATCATTTGGTGCATAATTGCACATGATTCGGCAATTTTCAGGAAAAGGTCGATTTATCGCTGCGCTGCCAATGCGAAAATTAAGTGCCTAAAATGCGGAAATAATAGGTCCGAAAAATATCAGGATTCTCCCGGATCTTTTAGACCCATAGAATGTCTTGAAAACTAATAACTAAGGTTTGCGCGACCCACCCCGTGCCGCCTTACGAACTCTCCATAACACCTTTATTTTATGATGAATAAAACCAACTGCATGACTATATTTTACTGTTTATAAATACCGTCGACATTGGCCTATATGCATTTTAAAGTTATCCACTTACAAATATCAAATTGGTTTTTTTATCAAATTTGCATGAAAAATGTACTTTCGGACGCAAACATTGCTTGGCATGGTTCCGCGCTTCGCGCGCGAGAGAGCATTACCCCCTCCCCGCCATTTACTAGCCTATATGCAATTCCTGTGAACACTTTAACCATCAAGTCTGGTTTTCTTTTTGTATCCTATATCATACATATATTTTTGCTATAGTAATCACTTACAATTTTCATATTTCTATCAAATTCGCATGAAAATGTGCGTTTTGGAAAAGTGAAGAGTACTTTGTAGCGCAATGGCTGCTCAGCAGCCATATCATCAACTTTTTTTGACTAGTCGCGCCGCCGTCCTGGGAATTGTTGGATACGCCTGGCTCAAGATGCATCCCACCTTTTAAATACCTTTCCTCGGATACATATCCTGGCTGAAAATTAACTTTCCCTCAGATATTTTCTGAATTCCACCAACTCATACAAGCCTCTCTGGTGTCCAAAAGAAAATGGTTGGGGTTTTTACGTATAAAGGGATAATAATACATCAATGACTTGCCCTTTTGAGGGTAGGGAGAAAGACAATACTTGTTTAGGGTATGCAAAATTGCGCTACTGCTACTGTTAGGGGGGCAAATTCCATCAAGTACGTGTTTAGGGTAGCTAATTGCGCTGCTGATACGTGTTTTAGGGTGAAAAGTCAAGCTTCGAAAATACGTATTTAGGGTGCTTTTTGTGATTGTTTGGACACGGATGATAACCCCTTGCCCCATTTAGAAGTGCCCCCCCCCCCCCCCCCCGGCAAAAGAAGAGGAAAGTGATTTAGAAGATTGAAGAAGAGAGTCCACCCCAATGCCTTCGCTGATTTTTGTATAAAAAGTCCAAATTTAGTTACATGTTGAGTTAAATGCCTTTTTGATGATGATATTCCAAATGTTCCCAAAAAGAACCAATGGTGGGGAGGATTAGGTTCGTCCTTTACAAAAAGGCCCATTGTTTTAGTCCCTCACCCCCCAAATTAATTTCCTGTAATACCCTGCTTGAGAGTGAAAATGAGAGAACATGAAAGAGACAAAGAAGTCCATCTACGCCTTGTATGCTAACCACGGAACTATAAACAACACTTCATGGCAACGGATGGGGTATGGATCAAGTTATAGATCACGCCTTTACCCCTTTGTGGAACTACTGCCTGAGTGTAAGAGTCATAAATGAAAGATCATTAAGTGTCTCCCCGTTTGACATGTGAGATTTCAGGTCAACTAATTAAAGGGCATTTCAGGATCAAAACCCAGCTGATCACATACTTCACAACGTAGCTTTTTTTCACATTTTCTTGACTTGGTATTGCCTGCCTGTGCATGCAAAAATCCATTTGCCTATATTGCTTTCGAACGAACAAATCATAAAATGTATTTTGTTTCGAGTCAGGAGACAGGCAGAAAAGAAATAACTTGGCCAATATAGGTATTGTTTTTCTACAATACACTTCCTGAAAAAAAAAGACACATCCAATTTATGACTGTAACTTTAACCCTGTCCAACCTGGTGTAGATGCTGTATAGGCTTAATAACATACCCAGTCCGCCAATGCTTTTTGAAGATAATCAATACATTGTTGGCCTTATTTGAATGCCCCCATTTTTTTGTGCTGTCCGAATAGGGTAATGACAAAAACACCCCAAAAAGTAAACTCCCCACCCCTATTATTTGTCTGTCAAGTTCAAACAATATATTGTAGTTATAATTATGGGATATACTTTGAAGCGGTGTTTTGTACGGTATTTTGACACCTCATTGGTGGAGACAGTGGACGATTTAAAGAGACATGAGATATTTTCCCAGCATGAAGCGATGTATTCCCAATGTATTAGATCAACACCTGAGTAAAATAAGCCGAATGCTTTGTCTTTTATGTAATAGATGATGATTTATAGTTTGCTGTCGTGCAACGACCAGAAAGTCAAAGGCATGTTTTCTATGGGGAACGATTACGGTACAGACAAAGTTCAAAAGCATGTTTGCGGTTTTCTTTTGCACCTGTTGTCCTATACCTTCAAAACGGTCTCGGTAGGTGGTTTACAACCGATCTAGTGAATTTAGAGAAATTCGTACCCTAAAAAAATCTCCTCCTGTCCTTAAGGAAAGTGGCCTGATCACAGCTTTAGGTGGGCCCCTTTAGCGTCAAGTAACGCATTATCGCACTTTAGTGCGCTAAGTTTGTGTCCGAGGGGGTCCCTAAGAGCAATATTTAGGGGGGCCCTGTCAGCAGCTCCTGACACTGCTGACTCTTAAATCCTCCACTTGTGAGATCGACTGAGTATTGTTGAAGTTATGCCCCCTTGACCTGACACCCCTCCCAAGATTTAAAAAGAAGGCAGCATCTTTCCGCGCATGTTAGTGTTTTAAAAACAATAAAAACTCCATCCCAAGTATTCCACTGGTAAATGGTCCTTGAACCAATAAGTTTTTTGTAATTAAAATTGGGGGATCCCCCTTTTAATAGCACAGCCCCACGGGGTAAAGTCCATTTTTCATTAAAGAAACATGAGTAGATTTCCATAAAGACGCACCCCAATTTTTTTTCGAACCCGGGTTTTTTTTGCATATTTGGAATACTTTCCCAATTTATTCTATCACCCTTGAATTGAATAAGCCCAACTACGCCGTCTTTATGCTTTTATGATTTAGTAACTTTCTGTCATGCACGACAGAAAAGTCAAAGCACGTGTTCTATAGGGAAAATTACGATAGTCAGGCAAGTTCAAAACAGGTTTGCAGTTTAGTTTGTAACTTGTTCATCCAATAAACCTTCAAAACGTTTTGGTAGGTGGTCTAGCAATCGATCCAGTGGCAATGTTTGAAGAAATTTTTGTATCCTCAAAAAAATCTCATGTCACTTTAAGCTCTTTTCATTTCGGAATCTTGTTGGACTTGAAATAACCCTTTAGAGCAGAATCAGAACAAAATCAATTTTCCAGCAATAGCACATTATTACTTAAATCAAATCACATATGACAATGACATAATAAAAAACAGAGAAAGCAACAATATGAACATTACATCAGCTACAAAATCTAAGACAAGCTAAAAAAAGAAATACGAGACTGGCACGCATGTGTACATGTCCCCTCAGGGAAAATGGCTGTAAAGAAAAAAAAGCCCCCCTCTCACAATGGCAAGTTAACCCATTTATCGGACAGATATTGTAATTTAGTTTTCATATGCGCCATTACCATGCTTATGGGATTTCTTTCGATGTAATATATATCCGCTCACTCTGCCCACTCCCAGAGGTGTATTGATTCTGTGCCCCACAATGCACCAGTTTTGCAAAATTTCCCCTCCAAGGTCATGTGGATCCTACAAAAATCCTATTCTTACCACATAAAAACCCTGACTTTTACACTCATTTTAGCCACGAGGTGCTAGTACTTTGGGATTTTATGTATGATCCTGAAATACCGTGTTGGTGCTTAAACTTTTGAACACTTTTATTCCCTAAGTCCTGACATTTGTTTAGTACATTACAGTATCGTCACATTGCAATGCATTGTGGATTGAATTCAAAACACCCTCTGGCTCACTCCTAGGATACCTAGCTTTTGTAGCGTTTTATGATTTCCAATGTAACAACTCTCAAATGTAATAATAATACTGACTTCTGCATTTTGATTTTATTTGGAGCCTAGCCGTTTTCTGAGACATTAGGAGCATATAAATATCTCAAGAACAATGGCTGTTGAGATATGCACTCTGTCTGCATGCACACACATCCACAGCTGTTTGAAAGTTATCATTTATTATGACAATAAGCAAAAAATATCAATGGAAACACGGTTTTGACAATTATTTTGATTATTTAAACCAGTTGATTCCTCCTGTGTAAATTTTATGAAATTTCATTGCGGGCAAATATTTTTTTTTCTTCTTAAAAAAATCTGGTTTAACACACTTTATATGGGAAAATGGACATTATAGGGGGCACTATAACTACCAACTCCAAACTTGTAGGACTATAAATGGCCAAGATGAAAACAAGGGATTTTTTTGATAATTTGCAGACCCGGGAGGGTAATAGCTCTTGCAAGTTCCTACTTATATCAGTTGTCAAAATTGTGTCGCCAATAACTTAAAATTTGCCTCAAAAACAGCTGTGCGTTGCCACAGGTTCATGCCCATGATGCCCTACTCTTCAGGCCGTACACGTGGATTGATTTGGGGGGGTGTGCGGGGGGGGGTGCGGGACCTCAAAAAAGTGGACCTTTTTTACGCAAAGTGGACCTTTTTTGGTAAAAGTGGACCTAACCCCCTTAAAATGGTCTTTTTTTGGACTTTTTAAAAACATTTATCCCAAAAAGTGGACTTTCGTGTAAAAGTTATTAAAATTTATCTAACTCTTCAAAGTTAAATTGGAAGACTTAGTTGATATATTGGGGGGTTCTAGTGAAATAGAAGCTCACACATTTTTAAAATCCTTGACCTAGGAGCAATTAAAAATTGACCTGACATGGAAATGAAGTCAAAGATCATCCTCCACTGAACTTGATGTAGACTTCTATGAGGTTCATCTACTAAACAAGATTCATGATCCAAGGCATTTTTGGTCTTTAATAATTACACCAAATTTTGGGGAAACCAGCGACACGACGATCCACAACATTACCTAGCATTGGAATGGTCAAGGGTAAATTGTTGTGCAAAAAGAGTTATCCTAGATAATTGCATTTCGTACAACAGATCATAAAGGTAAGGGATGGGGACATTTTGCACGTTCTTGATGTATATATACTTAACTGGGGAAATTAACTATCATACTAGAGGAGATAATTCAATAATGTATTTGTGGATCTTAAAAACCAAACATCTTCTTGTACTAAGGTTAATTTGAACTTGTTCGGTACATGTTCATGTTTTCTTTTCATCCTCCATTTTTCAGCATGCATAAACACATAACACTAAAACCAATGTGGATGTTTAGTTCATTCAGAGTTTTAGACTCTTTTCCTACCTCAAAAATCCATTTTGTTTCATTTCATCGACACAATCTATTGAATTGCACCTTAAAAATGAAAACAAATTGGAGATTTTTATTCTCACAAATCTTGCCCCTCTAGTGAAATGTGACATTTTCTGAATTGTGTGTAATTATCCCACAGCACTGACATTTCCGATTACTAACAGTAGCGTAACACAACCTAATTAAATACCTTCGCAAAAACACAGCTCTCAGCTTTACTCTCGCATCCGATTTCACCAATTAACCTCCAATTCAAGATCCGACGTAAAACTTGATTAATCGTTAGATGAAGATGCACTATTGACATTTGCCTTGATATATCCTGGCCCCATTAAACGCTCGTCGTAACCAAAGCCGATCAAATCCGATGTGATGATTGTAATCATTTCACACGGTAAACAAAATTGTCTCAGGATGGAATATATATTGCTGTGATGTATTGCAGAGTCAAACTGTCCGGAAAAAGCAAGATCACAAGTATAATAGCTCCCTTGTGCTTCCAACAGGGGTAACCTGTACATTTTCCTAGCGGGTAACCACCAGCATTACAAGGGTTCTCGAGGTGGCCCTACATGCGACCAGAAACTAGTGAAAGGGTACTCCATCCGGGACCAGCTCTGTTCAATTGGATACCCCATTCAAGACAGGCCTGTTCAAATGCATGTTCTATCCAAGACACAGAACTAGGCAATTTTGCTTTGGTGATTTTAACCTGGGATTTTACAGTCCATTTGAGTCATTTTGTGGCAGAGGTGTAGGGGGGAGGGGGCACAATTCCCCCGACCGTAATTACAGTCCATCTGTATAGATTTTGTCTAAAAGCTGTTATTTTGAGAGTTTAATATTGCATCACAGAATGCAGAGCTTTGTAACAGTTGATGTTTACATGAACCAAGTTATTGGATCCTGGTGGTGTTTTTTTGCCTAGGTTGTCCCCCACCCTTCAGAATTTAGAGGTGACGAAAAAAAGCATGTCTCAACCAGCTCACTTCACTCCCTGATTTTTTTCTTTTTGTCGTACGTTACAGCGGTGTCCGGTAATTCACAAATCTGTGCCCCCACCCATCCAACAAATCCTGGCTGTGTCACTGTTTGTGAAGGTTTGTTCTGTTTTGAAGCATATACCAAAATCATTAATATCGTCCAGCTCACTTGATACCCTACTGAGACTGAAAAAAAAGATTTAATACCTATGTTGACTGTATTGATGGGGTATCAATCAAGATTAAAATAGCATACATTAAATTGGTTTGCCACCTTTAAGAGCAAAAGTAGACACATGAATTTGAAAATAAATGAATAGCTTTGCTCTGAAATTTAGGAAACCTCCGGCACTTAATTCACACATCCAATATTCATCTTTATTACAGCTAAAGAGGATTGCAGTAGAAATGCCTTATTTGTATGCCCCTTTTTTGAGAGGTGTAGAGAGTAGTGGAGAGAGAGAAAAAGAGCTGTCTAACCTATATAGTCTTATGGTTCACACCACTAACTCACTATACACATAGTCTAAGAGGACAAAAATCACTTTTGAGCATGTTCTGTTCACATTTAAAACTCTCACATAGGAAATACAACAACAGCACCCCAAAGTACAAGCTAAAATCACCATATAACCAAATTTTTGACATATGATGACGAGAAAATTTTTTAGTTACGATCACCAACTCGCCCGATGTCAGAACCGGCAACCCAAGATTCTCTATATCGCCAAAGCTAGTAATTTGCAATCGATGTGAAATTGATGACCGCGGCGTAAATTGCTTCAATTCACTGTCCAAATGCCGCTTAGTTTGAGAAAACATACCAGTGCTACCGTGTCAATCATGAAATTTCATCACTTTCTAATATAACTAGTGCATTTTCAGACAGTTTAAAAGCACTTTTTCAGATGCCATGCAAGAAAGTAGTCCACCCAAGATTTTTTGATCCTTACGGCAGCCAGTTAGTGGTGTATAACCTATGGGCCTCAGTCAGACTTCACAATACACTTGCACATCCCAGTACTATCACACTTACAAGGAGACAGATCACGAGGCAACAAACACACACTCATACACCTAAACCCACACCTACCCATTCACATTCCAAAATAACTCTATTTTATATAAAATCCCAGGTGCAAGGCACTGTAATTTCTTATTTAATCACTGACATGTCTACAGGATAACCCCCATTGAAAATCTAATTACTTTTATCCTACAGTGATTCCTATAAATGCCCTTTTGTTCAACCGTATTCCCGGGAGACAGAAGGTTGCAGTAGATGCGAAACAGGGAGTGAAAATGTGTAATAAAAAAACTTAAGGTGCAGTTGCAGATTCAACTGGGGAACCTTAAGGCCCCAATGGTTTATGTGGAAGGCAAGCCCCCCTTGAGTTTGCTGGCCTGGCCAGAAATTGCATGCCCTACATGCGTGTTTAAAATTGATGGCAGTGCAATCGCATCACACAGGAGAGGCCTTTCTACCTCAGTGCTGTAGGGTTTTGTAGGGCAGTTGGCATAAAAAGGTCGACCGTGGCTAACAATTGGTCACAATTAGCTGGGACCTTGCCTAAATATATTGTTTTGCCTATTTCTCTACTTATTCAAAACACCAATCAATGTTGGGATTAAATTGTGGATATTGAATGAGCGGCTTCCAGTGAGTTTTCTGTAACCTGACCCATCGACACACTTTTTTCGGACACACTTACGAATTCGGAAACCCTTCATGAAACTAAAGCACAGGGTTTATTCCGTTAATGTTTCGCATCATAAGTGTTCAGATGAGTTCAGTTATCGGAAACCCCAGCTTCCAGTAACCAACATGTAAGCATGCTTCCGGGACGTGGGTTGGTGTATTTTGTGACCCACTTACACACCTGACCCTGATGAATTCTACGTAATAAAGTGCACTTTATTCCGTACAGTCTGCTGAATTCATCGGTCATGTGTTGGTCATGGGTCCAAATGGCCACGACCCGTGGAGTTCGTTAAACAACTTGGCTGTGGAGGTTAGTCATGACGCTCTGCAGACTCATACCCTGTGCGCGGCTGGTTATAATTTACGCCCTGAAGACTTTGCCATGATATAAATAAGACAGTCTAAAGATTAACTGATATTTGAGCTACCTTTTATTGGTCCCATTGTGTTTCTTATGACCTAGTGTAATACCCTGTCTTAACAGGTTATGACCCCAGAAGTGACCCTTGACCTTACCACTGGAAGAATACTTGAATAGCAGTGACCTCAAAATAGCTTTTCGCCACTCCACTTGTTCTAGTCGAGTGAAGTGACAAGGAGCAAAGTGTCCCAAATTATGACCAAGGATTATAGGTACAATAGGCTTACAAACAGTCTCTTTTATTTTCCCTTTAGTACTCCATTCTCTTTGATACGTTTTAAATATTTCCATCAGACAGAATGATGGTTGAACAACAGTATGCATCAGAACATAAACCATCTCTGCATCAATGCGCAGCCACATCAGTAAAATTACCTTATATGCTGTATTAGCGTCGGAGATTTTTAAATCCATGAGTGCATGAAGTAATGAAATGGCCCTATACTTGAAAGGTACCCTGCAGGGCTGCAAACCTAGAGAATCTGGAATAGGACCCATTCATGACAACGCAATGAGGGTGATCACCGTACCCTTTAGATTTTCTCTTCATTTTGGGCAAGTGGAGAAACCTTGAGGAATAAAAAAAAATAATTTTGTGCTCTAATCTATTTTGTTTTCTTGCTGCAGCAGTTTTGAAATTTAAGGGGTCAAGGAAAATGTGCACTTGGCAATGGTGAAATTTAGGTGACCATAACAATCAAACTGTACTAACAATTACTTTGAAAGTTGTTATTTTAAGGTAATTTTTATATGATTTTCTAATATTATCAGACGCCTGTCGCTTCCCATTTTGGAGTTATAATGATTGGGACCCTACACACTATCCATTTTTATAATTTTTTTGAGAAGTCAGTATCTCCAGAAGTAAATATAACCAAATAGTGTTGTTACGAGAGATGTCTCCTAAATCACACAGTGGCTTTGTGACATGGGTTTTTTGCATATTGTCCCCTGCCTTTATTTGAATTGCTTACAAACCAACATGGCGATTCCAAGTTTTGTTTCTCAGAATGTCAACAATGGCAAAATTACTAAGTAAATCAACATGCAAATGTTACACCTTTGTTGAGTTGGCAGAGGAATGACTCA
>JAMKCH010010136.1:0-27202 GCA_023653785.1 Ophioderma brevispina | reverse complement strand
TAAAGTCCGCCCCAGCGAAGGAAATATAGATTGTTCCAGTGGAATCACAATTTGAAAATAATAGTTTGAAGTCACGATTGTTGCCATAGATACGAAGAATAAGTGGTATTTCAATGGATAGTTTGAAACGAAATGTTATTAAAAATACCATTATTGACTTCCGGTTTACCAACTGAGAGGAAAGCCGGTTATTTAATAATTTCATTTTGGCAATTTCAATTCAATACAGAGAATATGTGAGATTATATATATGTATTGTCGTTATTAATTATACTAAGGCAAAAGACCTCAGAAGAAAAAAAAATTAACATTTCAATCATTTTATCTTTGTTCATCACAAAATACAGAAAATCAGTACAGATGATAAAAGTAACTAATTGGCACTATATTGCAATGAGAAATAACTGAAACCTTTAAAAGAAAAGGAGATGTGGTGAACAAGTGAAATGGCAAATATTTATGAGTAAAATTGCAAATGAGAGTCATACTGAGAAAAGTATACCCTGTCAAATATTAGGACTTTACTGGCAATTATTTTATTTTTTTTATTTTTTTTATTTTTTTTATTTTTTTTATTTTTTTTATTTTTTGCTTTTTTTTAATTTCGGGTTTTTTTTATTTCAGTTATTTCTCATTGCAATACATTACCCCAGTATTATTTATCATCGTACTGATTTTGCCGTTATTACGAGGAACAAAATAAACATTGATTGAAATCAAAATGATATATGAAGTGGCTTTAAAATATTAACGCTAGGCCGATTTTGCTGTTTTGCCTATGTTTTTCCTTGAACGATATTGCGGTACAGAGGATTTTCGTAATCAGTATTCGTGTGTATTTGTGGATGAAACAAATAAACATTGATTGAATCAAATTATATATGAAAGCGGCTTAAAATAAACTAACGATAGTCGATTTGCTGTTTTGCATGTGTTTTTTTTTCGTAACAAAACTACATTGCGTACAGAGTATTTATCTAATCTTTAATTGATTATTATAATTAAATTATTACATATTCCTAGGTACATGGTTATCTTATAAAGGTTGGCATGAGTCAAAATCGTTGATTTTTTTCTATTTGAAACTAAATTTACATTATTAACAAATAAATTCCATTTTTCTTCAATTAGTCTCAGAAGAATAAACCCTAGTGATTTCAACCTTTCATTCAAATACAAAGTTTAGTTCCAAATTATTATTATTTCTATGGAAAATTTGCAAAAGGAGTCCCAAATATTTTGATGTCCATGCGAAAATTGGCAAAAGGGGGTAAAAACAATACCCCATCAACGGTAGAACCAATTACGAATAAAGTTCTTCAACCATACAAATCAGCAGGTCATCTGGTTATAGCTACTAACTATCATCTAGGAAAGATATGGTAAAATATGGGTTCACGCTACTTGAGTTGTAGTCAACGAACGGTTTTAATCTGGATTTTTCTTTACATATATGAAATGTGGTATGTTTTCCGCGTCAAAGCACAGGTTGCTCGGTATTTTCTGCTAAGTAGCCGTTTCGGCAATTTTGGCCACCCATCCATGGAAGTTGTAATGGTGGCACTGGCAAGGAATAAGAGTATGATCAAAAATGGCGTAAATAAGTTAAGTTTAGACGGATTATTAGATGTGGAAATGTCTCCTATATTATGAAATTCGGTAGTATTTTGTTAATCATTGAATATTTTCTTCATGAGAACTGGCTATGAAGTGGGAAAATTTTTCAAAACGTCAATTTGACACGGTTTCTGATTCTAAACCCTCGGACTATGATACTCGTATTATTTTACTTTATGTGATAATATTTTAAATTTCCGGAAGAATTATTTCGATAATGACACTTCACACATTCCTTGACAATTTTCTTAGAAATATATTTTTTTTTTGGTAAGTTTTATAAATTTTTATATGGCGAACACTATGGTGATATCTTTAAATTATTAAAACCTACAAAATTTTACCTTAACTAAAATACATAACTTTATTATGAAAAAAATTTGATGTTAATAGTGGGTAAAACTGCAGGAGTAACTGATCATCTTAGTTCGTTCGACTTCCCTGATAACGTGCGATCATACTCCACAATTAGCCCGCTATACACACACACACAGGAAAACATCAGAAATTACCGATTAGCCGCAAATGATTTTCTTTTAAATTGGATCTTTTTTATTAGGGTAAAACAGCTTCAGTGTCAGGCATTGCTTTCCAATCAGACTATCAGAACAGAGAAATACCAATTAAATTATACACAACAATGTATACATCAGATTAAATTTTACAGAGAAAACAAATTTGATGAAGCATAAATGTATGAAATGTAAGTGTAGAAAAATAAAGTATGAAACAGAAAAATGACAGGGGATGTTTGCTGGAGAAAATTGGAGTGGTTCGTCGCACACATCCAAAATAGAAGGTTTGAACTGTTATAGAATTCCCATATGTTGTATTTTTTCTACGGCAGAGGCTTAGCCAGGGGGGGGTTACGTGCCTCACGGTAATGATGTTCAGTCGTACCTTAGTAGGTACATTGTCTAAGGCTGTTGTTTTATGGTGTGATGAATACGTTAATTACAGCCGCTCGAGCTTTACTTAGTTCGCAATGCAACCCTAAATATACGAGCAAATTAAGACGCATCTTTAATAGGAATGCGTTTTGTTACGGACGCTATATTTTAGGTCGATTGCAGAAGCGTGTACTTAAAAACGTGTAGCAGCAGATACGAATCACAATACAACTCAGATAACATTACTCACCCAAGGTCGTGGACTAAGTCCTTATAATACAAATCATCGACAGTGGTTTGCAAAAAGCATTAGAAATAAACAAAAGATACATTACAATTTGCTTCACATGTTGAGTAATGGCGATAGTATTGGGCCACTGTGTGGAACTATAACATATCTATATGGAAGGATTTCCCGTGAATTTTATCTCAGAATTATAAGTATGAATTTATCACTATATGATAAAAGACTTCTCAGGTAAAGGGTGTGCTTGGTTTACGAGCAAGGGATAAATATGAAACATTTTTATTCGCTTTTATTAACATTTTTTAACCTCCGAATATTTGCGAACCTTTTCTCTTCGGAGCCTATATTTACACTGCTACAGGTTATTGTATACGGAAGTGCTTCTACCGTGATGCGAGTACGCCCAAAATAAAAACGTTCATCACGGTAGAAGTTCCTTTTTATAAGCTTACAGGCAAACAGAGCATATAAAAAAATCTTCCCTTAAGATTTTCAAGGCGTCGCCCCAATTCTTTTGTCGGGCTTACATACACGTGTCGGTTACATCAAAATCAAGAGATCCATATTTCCATCAGCCTCTTTCTTCATTGCCCTAAAACCCTAGTTTTTCGGTTGTCCACGGTAGTATCATTGATAATTCTTATCATAATCATTATAAATATTTTGCTGCTCGAAATACGAGGATTAAATAACGTTGGCGCTGATAGAGTCATCACAAATACTGCAGTAGTGGCCGAATTGCATACGAACAACTTTTGGTCACATGATTCAATTCAATAAAGTTATATACCATGATATATCATGGTTTTTATTTACATAAATCATGAATAGCTTTAATAATTTCATAAAAAGTTTGCAACCTTGATAAAAACACTTTCACTAGATTTCAAATTGGGTAAAATATGCCTGAACAGCAGAGAGATTTCTATATTTTTAGACTTTATTGATCAAAAGTGGCCGCTAGGGAAATAATGTGTTAATAGCTGTTAGAATAAACATTTACATCCTCTCCGCGTGTAAAGTGTTATAGCTCAGATTTCCGTTCGGATTGTATTAACCCAGACTGTACATTTCGCTCGCCTCTCCAAGTCTCTACATCAACACAGAACTTAACGTGAGTAGGCACGTCGATTTCATGATTTAGCTAAACGCTTTTTCTTTTCAATGACGGAGGCGCAGGTGTCATTACGTCAAGAAAAGCCATTTTATTCGGCTATCGTACTACTTCACAATAGTGCTGCTAATAAGTTTCACAAGTTTTCGCAGGTAATTCTTTCGGCTCACCCGGGGAGGGAAGTAGTTTTGTCTTAGCTGAAAGCGGGAACGTGTAAGTTCAGTGGGGGTCGTTATGCACGATTCTTGGTCACCCTTCTTTCTCGTGGCAGGTTGTATGTATATAAGACGTAGATGTAGCGTTTAAGGAATACCAAAATACCACTTGCAAATTGGAATAACTCACACTAGTCGTTTGTTAAAATCCTTGTCAGTTGGGAAGGATAGCTTGGCCTATCAGATAATTGAAATATTCTTGTCATGTGCTAGATACTTAATAGTCCTATCATTGATCAATCAAGTAGTCTAATGTAGTCGACATAATCTAGAGATTTTTTTTAAACATTCAAATGATTATTGTACTGATAGAGTGCAAAGATTCCAATTTAAAGATGGGTATTGTTTCGTTTGTCGTCGTCCTTATTTTTAGGGTATTTATCAAGTACATTTGTCTTATATAGTCAGCGTAAGCCATTCCTATACGGTCCCAGGTTGTAGCATGAAGGCGGAATGGGTGTAAATTGGCCTGTTTTGGTTGAGCACAACTAACTTCACAAAATTTAAATGCGATGTAGCGTTGAGGGAGCAGCCCCTGTAATGTGTAATACATTGCGTAAGATTGGAATGTACGGTTTGTTAACTTACAGCAAGGATTATAGGGATGATATAGCTTCGAGCTAATAGAATCATGTAGAAGTTGCTACCAAATTGTCAAATGGTTTCTCATGAAAATATTGCGATCAATGTTTTTGCCCAACTAAAATTCACGTGATTTATTGACTTAATTTATTACAGGTATGTCAACACTGCTGGATATAAAAGATGCGACGAGATGGAAAAAGTATTTTAAAATGAATTACGTATTCTGGTCCATAGACGTTTTAGAGACGTATTATACCACTTTTTAAGCAATCTTAGAAAATCGAGGAGAGTTCCGTCTCATCCCGCCTCAGTCATGCCTATCGTGTTATGGTGATCATGATGCATGAAAAGATGGAAATAAAAAACATACGCACAGATTCTCATCAACATAAATTAAAACTTAAAATCAATGGCGTAGCTAGGGTGGGCGAAGTGGGCGACTCGTCCACCCTTGGAACAATTTGGTGAGAAATTTTGAAGGCAAATGAGAAAACAAACTCGCTCACCCTTGGAAAAATTTGGGGAGAAATTTTGAAGGCAAGGGAGAAAAAATGGGGCAATCTTCAGGCCAGGGAGAAATCTTCAGGTCCTTGACCAGCCTTGGCTAGAGGTTACGCCCCTGCTTAAAATTTTGTGATAAATTTGATTATCTTTTTGAGAAAAACGAAAGCATGCATGGCCTTTTGTATATGTTTGAACGTTATAATGAAGTACCGTTAGTGGCATTAGGAAATCAGAAAATAGCTATGGCAGTAAACCTTGTAATTGCCATAAACAGCCGGTTCTTGGATTTCAAGCGCTTTAATAGGGGAGATTTTTTCAAGAATTTATCTTAATGAGCTTAAGTGTATTATGCAAGAAGAAATCATTTTAATGATTGGTGTATTCCATATGACTGGCACCAAGACAACGCCAGAGGAATGCAATTATGTGACATAGGAATTCAGAACTAGCAATGTCATTATAACATCATAGCATAATCTCTACGAGTAGTTTATACAAATCCCCATTTCCGGGTTTGAAAGCTCTCTTTCCATTATGAAAAATGCGGGTTATTTACTGGTCAATGACATTGGATTTTGTTCATCGTTTTAAAAAAAAAGAAAGTCCTTTCACAATTTCTTCTCACATCGACTCGGTGAATAACCCCACAGATGGCCGAAAAGCAATATTCACTACCACTCGAAATAATATTTTTCTTGTTTCAAGCTTCAAGCACTCTTTGTATGTACTCGCCAGAAGTGACGTGAATGCTGGTTTATGCGTGTATAACAAGATTGTGTAAGATTGTGTGTGTTTGTGTGTGTGTGTGCGTGGGTGTGCGTGCGTGCGTGTGTGTCATATCATGCCGTTAGCCAATCAGAGATACTGTAAGAAAGGTATAGACCTCAAGGGTTAGCCTTTTCACATGCGTGTAAAGAAATTTTTCAAGCATTTTGTAAGTAAACTAGAGTAATTTGCATATTTTAAACAATACACACACACACATGAAAACCTAATATTATGCAAATTTCCAGTCGCTTGGTGACAATTTATCTCGGTGTGAAAATTTAGTAAATTAGACTCCGTCAATTTCGGGTTAGTTTGCCAAATTCGACAACGTTGTTCAAATAAATGTCGCCCGCGTTGGCAAAATGCTTTCTGCCCAAGAAATGTCTCTTACCAGTCAAATGAGACTGATCAGACACAGTGACAAATAGAGAGACATACACACAGACACAGATACAGAGATATAAATAGCGACTTTACTTTTTTTGTTATTAAATCCTGTCGTTTAATATTGCTCAAATTCATACAGGTTTAATCATTCAGTATGCTACTTGCAATTTTGTCACACGATATAAGGTTTAATCCCAAAAACACTATAGTCCTATAAGTTTGCCACACAATATTAGATTAAATCTGCGAAAACACTATAATTATAGCCCTACTTACACCGACTTTATCCCTTAAGCATACCTTTAGATGCCCAGTATTTCAATCTCCAGTTTAAATTTGTTTTGAAAGTAGTGATCATAATACAGCATGCTCTGATTGTAGTGCCCAGTGCCTTTAAGAAGTAGTAATATGAGCTGTTTCCTGCAAGTGAAATAATTTAGGTTCGGTTAATCCCTGTTAAATATATAGGAGGTATTCTCAGAAAGCGATGTTTTAAGCCAGCGCATGCGGTAAAATACGGCACTTGACTTTAATCGGACGCTTCACTAAGGTTTTAATATAAAGTACTTAATACAAGTATGAAATTTAATATTGTCTTATAACTAAATGGACTTTTGATCCGAATTTCTGCATAGAAGGTACCTAAGAAAATGTCAGTACATATAACATTGTATTTTCGGTAAAAAACAGGTTATTAATGACAATTCTGTCAATAGAACTTAAAAGACAAAATAGCTTTTAATTACATGCCTGTTTGCATTTTTCATAATTGTTAGCTTTCATCGGAACGTATTTAGCATTCATTGTTAGCTAAGTAATTGAATGTGACAAAGATATAACAATACAGGGACAATGAGACAATACATAACATAACGATACAAGACAAGGACAGACTAAGGGTAAACAAGGTGTGATCCAAGCAAGGTAGCACGCTAAAACGAACACATGGAAAACTCACTACTATACTACTAGTAATCCAATCGCTCACAATCCCACCACTTCATCTGGAATATGCTTTTGAATGTTATTCAACTAATTTATCTCCTAGTGCTATTCTACCACTACCCGTAATCTTAATCTGATATCCTGCTATTATTGCACTACTTCATCTACTACCGATTTTCTCTTCATCTAATATCAACTTTTGATATTTCGCTCAACTACTTACTGTCCATTTGTATGATTCATCTACTAGCTACTGCTGATACTCCACCACTTCATGTAGTATCTACTACTGATATTCCACTACTTCACTTACAATGTACTATCTACTGCTTGATATTCCACTACTTCAGCTACTATCTACTGCTGATATTCCACTCCTTCATCTTCTATCTACTTCTGATATTCCACTACTTCATTTCCTATCTACTGCTGATATTCCCTGATCCACTACTACTTCTTCATCTACTATCTACTGCTGAGATTCCACTGTTTCATCTACTAATCTCTGCTGGGATATCCACTACGTTCATTTAGTATCTACTGCTGATTATTCCACTACTTCATCTACTATCTACTGCTGATAATTGCACTATTTCATTAAACCCAATCTACTGCTGATTTTCCCAACCTCGTATCAGAACGTAATGATCTTGCAGCTAAATTCAACTACTTCATACTTCATCTATTAGGCTTTTCACACTGAGCCGGCGATCGCTCGAATTTTGTGATCGAGCGCTATCTGTAGACTTCAAACCACCACCAATTCATTATAATACTTCACGAACTCTGACACACATATCGCTGATGTGCTTCCTCAAACATTCACACTTCCCCAATAATGGTATCCGTAGAGTCTTTTCCGCCATGTTTGAAATTTCCTTACTCAGTCCGTTCAATTTTCATGAATAGAACGGAAAACTCACAATTTCTGTGCTGGCAGCAATCCATGGTGACAAGACATATCTTTAAAAGAATGGTCATTGTACCGTCAAGCATTTAAAAGTCAACTACAACCACTACCCTAAAGTCAAAAAGAGTATTTCGTGAGAGCAACAGCTCATTAAATCCTTTCTTTGGAAATCTTTTACATCGTCACTAAGGCGCTATTGCGCAGGCGCGTCTAGTATTCAGAAAACGCTGCACTAGTTCGTCTTCAAAAACGGCGAAATGATCGCAAAGGTCGATCGATCACCGGCTCAGTGTGTGAAAAGCCTTAATATATACGCTGATATTTCTTAATACTTTCAACTGCTGCTATGCTCCACTCTTTGCACTATCTACTGCTGATACTCCCTACTTCATCTACTATCTACTACTGATTTCCCACTACTTTCATCTCCTACCATACTGCTGAATTCCACTACTTCATCCACTATCTACGTCGGATTTCCACTACTGTCACTCAACCTATCTGCTGCTGATATTCACTACTTCATCCACTATCTACTGCTGATATTCCATTTCTTCATCTACTATCTACTGCTGATATTCCACTACTTCCATCTATTATCTGCTGCTGATATTCCACTACTTCGTGTGGTGTGGTCGAGAGAGCACGCGTTGGGTCCAGTTGAAAAAAAAGGCGCAGGGCTTATAACATTAGACCATTAAAGTTGTGATTTGTGAGCCGCCACATCACCTTTTTGGTTATACTTTTACGCATTATTGTATGTCACTTATGATTGTAGTTATCTACTGCTGATGCTCCACTACTTCAACCACTATCTACCTCTGAATTCCACTACTTACTTCAATCTATCTACTATCTAACTTCTGCTGATATTCACTAACTTCATCTACTATCTACTACTGATAATCCACTACTTCATTTACTATCTACTGCTGATTATTCCACTACTTCTTCATCTACTATCACAGCGTGTATCTCCACTGTTTTTCAGTCATCTACTATCTACTGCTGATATCCACTATTTCCATCTAATATCTCCTGCTGTAATTCCACTACTTTCTCATTACTATCTACTGTGATATTCCACTCCTCTCTACTATCTACTGCTGATATTCCACTATTTTTTTCTCTACTTTCTAACTGCTGATATTCACTACAGTTGTCGTTGGTCGCGAGAGCAACGCGTGTCCATGAAAAAAAACCCGCATATATCACTTAGACGTTAAAGTTGTTAGTTCGAGACCCGCATCACTTTATTTTTATTATTTATTTGCATTATTGTATTTAACTGCTTGGATGTGATGAACAAATAAATCTGATCGATTGATTGAGTGACTACTGTCTGCTGATGTTCCACTACTAAATCCACTATCTACTGCTGATATTCCACACTTCAATCTACTATCTACTGATTGACATTCCATTTCTTCAGCTACTATCTACTACTGATATTCCACTACTTCATTTACTATCTACGGTTGATATCCTACTACTTCATCTGCTATCTACTTCTGATCTGCCACTACTTTTTCTACTATCTAACTGCTTATATTCCACTGACTTCGTTGTCGTGAGAGCACGCGTGGGTCCAGTGAAAAAAGGCGCAGGGCTCATAATCATTAGGCCGTTAAAGTGTTAGTTCAAGACCCAGCAATCACTTGTTATTTTTCCACTTTTATTATAAATTTAACATTATTGGTGTTTTTTAACCTCTTTGATATGGGATGAACAACATAAATCCTGATCGATTGAATTGAGGTTAACTACTGCTGATGTTCCTCTACTAAATCCCTATCTACTGCTGATATTTCACTGATTCATCTAGTATACTATCTACTGCTGATATTCCATTACTTCATCTATGTACTATCTACTGCTGATATTTTACTACTTCATCTGCTATCGACTGCCGATATCCACAACTTCAACTATCTACTGCTGATATTCCCATACGTCCCTACGATCGCTGGCTGATATTTCACTCTTTCATCTACTATCTACTGCTGATATTTCACTACTCTATCTACTATCTATGCTGATATTCCACCTACTATTCATCGACTATCGACAGGCTGATAGTCCACTACGTCATCTCCTATCTACTGCTGAATTTCCTCTTAATCTACTTCTACTGCTGATATTCCACTACTCCATCGACTATCCAACTGTTGATATTCCACTACTTCAATCTACTATTTACTGCTGATATTCCACTACTTCCATCTCTACTATTTTGTGCTGCTGGTATTCCCTACGATTCTACGCTAATAATGACTGACTGATACTATAACTTCCCTAGAATGTCTAGGCTTATATCCAATAAGAAGGTTTGTGTCCCTGGCAGTTGTAGGCAAAATTCAGAACTATTTCCCGTGTGTCTCGGACCAACTTTGAACTTTAAAAAGCTGTCTGCAAATAGTTCGAACCAGACAATATTTTTCAAGGCACGTATAGATTGATAAATTACTAAGTCCTTTCCTCCCTGAGGCGCCGAGTGTAGTGTCAAAGACAACACGACAGAAACTTTAATCTTGCTCCAGAACTTGCTTCCGTACTGTGTTGTTCTTTAACCCTGTTTTGTGTTTTTCCAACTGTTTTCATTTCACGGTGAAACAAGGAAATGAGAATGCTTGGATAGAAATGGTTTTGTTTAGTTGCTTTTTTGTAATTTTAAAAAAAGCGCGACAAAAATACTGTGTTTCGGGACTAAGCTCGTTTTTTGAATCTCCTGTTTTGTAGAATTTTTTCACACTCAAAAACAAACTAGCAAACCTGTGTGTTCGGGGGATTATTTTTAGTGAATATTATTTTTTTTCGTTTTATTTGCCAGGATTTTTGCCCAATAATCTTGACAAAAGGCTAAACGGAAATCACAAATTACCCTCTGTCAAATTTGAGGTTAGAAAAAATAAGTTTCATCAAAATAAATGACCTGGGCTTTCATCTCCTTGGTCACTGAATAGGATTACATTAAGTTTGATCAAGTTTCAAAACAATCGTGTTAAATTCACTTTTCTAGTATATCAATATAACGCAAACCTGATGTAATTTACCACCCTCTATCCTCCCCAATTTTATTATCGTGTTATAAATTATCGTCGAATTTGTCCTGTTATGGTTCATTTGCTTTCTTGAACAAGTCATTTGTTTTCCTGTTTTTTTTTGATCGTATACAGGAATCTTCCCACCTTCCAACGTTTCAAACCTGTTTCAACTACAGCTTACAGGCAAGGAACACAGCACAGAAGGCCGCCCATAGCGCAACGCCGCTTTTGCTGGAAGCTTAATTCAACCACACTGCCGTTACAACAAAAAAACACCCATCCGAACTGCTCGCATCATTTTGTGTATAACTCGTCAGCAAGCAGGCGAAAGGGCGGGTATCCATACCGTCACTCAGTGGAAGATATAGCAACCACTTCTTTTATGGAGACTGAAGCTGAAATATCCATAAGGGACCATCATCCTGGACCTGCCACGGTGCACACGAATAGGAAATCACCTTTCATGTGCACTATGTTATCTTCACAAGCTGGTGGTATGTGGTCGCAATGGCGCTTGTAGAAGTTAAGTGATTTTGATAACACTTGGATTATTCGATGGACTGAAATGACGCAGACAGTAGACAAAAAAGAAGCCACTTTTCATGGAGGTATTCAGGAAATACCTCCGGTTGTAAAAATTGACATTATAACAAGTTATTTTTGTTCCTTTTCTATTGAAACATCGAATGAAGTTCATGTACGTAACGTGACACAATCCGCTTGGACATTACTGGACTATTTAAAATATAGTCACAGACTCGGACTACGTGGGTTATTCTACAGGGCATTTTCAAACGCGTACGGCCATCAACTCGCCCGTGTTCTGTTTTGAAGAACGGGTTTTTTTATATAAACCCAAGCATTGTTAAGCCAATCTTCAAAATTCTCTTTTGTAAAACGTTCGTATCTGTCCCCAAAAAAAACCCCCAAAACGAACCTGATTAAAGAATGGTTTGCAATTGAGTGCTACACCACGCCGGTGTATTTATAGTGTGTCCTTAGAAAACAAAAAACGACTCGCTTTGGGCTGGTAACTTAGGGGCACTCGAAAATGTACTGTACACACGCGTGACCGGAAAAAAAATCAAGTGGAAAGGTTGCTATTGGCGACCAGGCAGGTAATTCCGAGTTACGTGTGTAAGGGGGTTAAAACACTGATTTCTACGAAAAAGTGTGTCGTGTTCTGATCATGCTAGCTGTTATATCGTTTTTTCAACTTTGGTTTAAATGGACACTAACTATTTGGCCAACGTTGCGTTGGTGAAAATTGGTACTAAAGGTTTCTTGGGGGGGGGGCTAAAATTTCTTACGAGTAAACCACATTTAGAGGTGTAGTGAAAAAAAATGATCATACGAGTGAAAATTGTTGAAAAGACAAGAATTTTCAATGCATCCCCGGCCATGTCCGCTCACGTGTGTATTTTGTCATATTCTTTACAATTTTTTTTCACAATTTAGCCCTCATAATGATTGTATATAGATAAACATGACGTGGGTTTCACTATATAAGTGTAACTTTTCTTGGGACACACTGTATATACAAATTACAAATTGTGTCGAGAATTCAAAGCAACCATGTGCTAACCACTAATGTCAAAACAACCTGAAGATTCAGGCATTGTAGGCCAGGCTGCAGTGTTCGTAATTAGTATTATGTCTACTTCAGATGAGCCTTGCAGCATAGTGCATTAGTATGGGGACACCGTATGATGACCAATTCCGGTTACAATCTTAACATGGGTTTGTCTCGCCAAAGTCAAGTATTTTTCTGTTTAATGACCACTCTCATTTCAAGAATGACAATTGACAAGAGTTAAAGAATTGCATACATTAAAATCAAATGGATAAGTGAATTTTTGATGGCCTTGTGTTCACAACTACGGTCAAAGCAATCTTGAGACCGATTTTAACGCGTTACAAGTTAGCCAAGCCCGACTTGTTTATAGTACAACAACGATAGAATGCAAACGGCTTACCATGCTACAGAATGTAAAGCTTGCGGAGAAATGGGACTCGCAGCATGTAATTTCACAAAACGAGTATAATCAGACGTTAGGCGACATACTATGCTGTAATCATTACCACCCTCTTGGCCCATGTACACGTTTTATATGGCTTCATATTATCCCATAAAAAAAAAAAAAATATAATGTTGACATTAAAACTTAATATGGAAACAGAAACTAAATCTTGTATGTATCATTTCAAATGTCAAATTACTCTAGGGTAATAAAATTATCCTCAATCTAGCTGTATGTAGGACGATTATAGCGAAGAGTGGTAATGCTTCAAATGAAAACTATGAAAATTGAAGTAGAGTGATGCTGTTTTCATCAATGGCGTATTATCTCTGTCGAACCGGTGTGAAAAATGGCTTTTTGTTATTTATAACATTTCTGAATTCAATCTGAGCTTTTCAGTAAGGACATTTCTCTCTATTTAAAATGCTTGTTTTTATTGTTCTTCTTATTAATATCGGTAAAATTAATTGTCAATTTATTTCTGTTATTTAATAGTTATTAATCTAATTATTGCCCTCTATAACTGCAAATCGAGTATATTTTTCTTAGATGCATTGTTTCGTTTTTTTTTATGGACGTAGTGTTTTCCCCAACTGTTTACACTGGTTACTCCAATATCAGACAATTATTCATAGGCAGCGACCCCCCAAATTTTGAAGTGCAAGCGGAGGAAGGCCAGCGGAGAGAGTGCTATGGTCGGGAAACCAAAGTACTGCCCGCGCCTCATTGTTGAAAAGACAAGCGATTTGCCGTGCCAGCATCGCCTTCACTAAAGGGCATTTACGCGCTTCAGTATTCTCCTTGAGTGTATAATTCAAAAATTGTAATTTTTTAATTTTTCTTTTTTTATAATTATTGAAAATGATTCTGATAATTTTCCTACACAATGTTATGGAGAGAGTGGTCCACTGGTGAGGTAAAATTGTTATGGGAGAGAGTGTTATGGGAGGGCGATGGACCCACTGGTTCGGGTACATTTGGTTGGATGAACGTGGTCATTCGGTGTGAAACCCTGGTTTCATAGGACCACCGTGCTGGGATTTAATCAGATTATAAATTCTGCGATTAAATTGGATGAACTATTTTAAAACTAGAATTAGGTTTTCCTCGTGTTGAATTGGCTTGGACAAACGGACCTTGCAAATAACGCGTCTTCGGATGGGACGTTAAGCTGTCGGGCCTATATATGTAACAGGCAATCGCAGTTAGTTTTGAGTATAAGTGGAGAAACCATGGTGATTTTGGTGGTGGTGGTAGTGGATGTGATGAATTAACGGAAACAACACTTACTATGCGGAGTGAATTTTGCCATTTACTCATAATGCCAAAAAAAAAAAAAAACACCTCACGCATAATTAAGGGTAATTTCCGCTTCATTTCTGGAATTGAAGCTCAAAGATTGTATTTTTTCCTCGTCCGTAAATTTATTTTCATTTTACCGTTACGTGTCCATCCAACACAGAGCTTTTTAAAAACGCCAAATTAAAAGAATGTTTTGAAAGGGTAATGCAATTTATAAGAAACCACCTGTAAAATTATATAATGATAAGATAGATTCTATATGTAAGTAAGTCTTCCAAAATTAGGATTTTTAAATTCGTTGATGTTATAAAGTGTTTTGGACGTGGATGCATGCCCGTAATTCCAGGACAACGTATTTCAATGCGGGAAGCACTTCAAACCTCGTAACATTGTCAAGGTGGATGAATTCGTTTCTCATATTGATACTTATTTATCGAAGAGTTTTGTATGCCGCATGCCAGAACATTAATAATACCGGTAGAACATTAATTAAATTCCGCTGGGGAGGGGGGCACTTGTATTCCAAGGTGATGTTTGATGCGTGAACATGGGAAAAACCGTTACAAAATGCATCCTAAACAAGTATTTCCAACGAATAAAAAACATATTCTAAACAATATTTTGTTCTTCTTTTGCCACCTAAAGAAGTAAAGGCAATCATTATGTAAGTTAATATACCCTTTTATTATCTTGCTTGGCTTTATTTTGATGTATCGATCTCTGCTTAATGGTGAGTATTGCATAGCATATATATCACAATTTCCAGAGTCAGCGTTATGGCAAAAACATACTTTTCCTATTTTGGCTGTTTTTGACACTCTAATCAACGTACGCCGTAATACATCACCCCTGTTGGAAAAAGTCCTTTTTAGCAACGTTTTTTTCACGCATCATACCATCTTTGAATACAAGCGCTAGCCCCCGGTAATTCACAGTTTGTACTCATACACAGGGGTATTATTGTGTAAGTATGTTAGATGTTAGACTCTTAAATGGTTTATTTTTATTATTTATCACTCTGGTATTGTTTATCTTCCCACTATTCGTGAAAATGTTACCAGTTGGTTTAGATTAACAACCACTTGTTTATTTTTTTATAAAAGCTTGGCTGGTTTGCATCCAACTTGGTTAAAATTCTTTTACCAAGAATGGTTTGGTAGATAATGATATATGTGCTAATATAACTGCGGTTGATATTTAAAGACCGACAGTAAACCATAATTCAAGGGTTGAGAGTGCCTTAACTCAAATATGTAATTTTCCCACCCTGTTATTAACCCGATTTATTAAAAATCAATCTCAATTCCATTAATCCTCAATTTTTCATTCCAGATTGTTAACTTGAAATTTGCTCAAATACATACCACAAGAGGGCAGTATACCGTAATCACGTTTCACATGACCCAAAGTCCATGCCCCCTCAATTTTGTTTTTTTTTAACAGTTTTGAATTTAATTAACTAAATATTCATTATTAATTGTCTTTAACTGTAACTATCCACACGGCTTGAAATAACGACTTGTTTTATAATTAAAATCGGGGATTCCGACCGTACAGGCAGTACCCGCCGGGGGATGGGGGTAATAAACCCCGGACCCGGGGTCTTATGGGGGTTCGTAAAAAAATTACGACCCCGCACAATTTGAATACCTTTTAACGGGGCCCGTATAAATGGGTTCCGTAACTTCAAGGTTCCCTCAGGACCCGCAATCGCTCTCGGCGGGCGCCTGCTATCACGCTTTTGCGGCAGTTTTGCGCATGATGCCTTTGATTGCATACCTTATGAAAAAAATGAACTATTAACTTTTTGTTTATATGTTCATCAAGGAAGTTTGTACCGATTAACCTTTACTTCATTGTCGCAGTGGTCTTCAATAACACCCTGCATAATTGCCAAAAATACTCATGTAGGAGCTGCAATTTCCCATTACTTACAGTCATTACTTATACTTAAACGGTATCGTTTATATGCAAAACATACCGGGTGTCTCAAAAAAAGAAAACCCTCAAAGTGCCCTCTATTTCACAAAAAGAAAAGAGTAAGCCATACAAATTAATACACATTGAAAGTGCATTTCGTTAAGTTTCCGACACCGAAAAAAATCTTTCCAAAAGGACACATATGACCGAGTTATGGTCTAGTGAAATGGTGTACCACATTTCCTTTTCTTAAAATCCACGATTGTTTCTGTCCTGAGCTTGTTTAGACAATACACCTTCTCCAAAAGCACATTCCTTTCTTTAATGGTTTCTTTTGTTTTTTTTTGGCGACAATCAGTTCTGATATGAAAAGGTTAGTGTTAAAATTATTAGAAATTCCATGATCTTGCTCAGTCTTCTTTACTGCGTGCTCTGCCCCCCCCCTTTCCGTCCCCCCATTTGTGGTTGCCCAAAGACCATGTAACGGTGTAGCTGTACTCTCTTTTCCATTTCAGTAATCGATTTCTACTCATTCGTGTCCGTCGGATGCTTGCAAAGGCAGCGGTTTTTCTTGCGAAGTTCTGCAAGTTTGCTGGTGGTTTTCCTGTACATACACTTCACTCTTTAATGTTTCCCTCAAGGGCGACTCTAGCGGTGTCAAGCTGGGGAATCTTCGCAACGAATACCCACTGCTTTGCAAGCATCCAACGGACAAGATTGATTAGAAGTGGATGTGAAATGGCAAAGAGAACGCAGCCTGCATCCGTCCCCTTAGAGGCTGCCAAGTTCCCCCAAGTGGGTGGGGGGGGCAGAGCACGCAGTAATAAGAATGAGGCAAGATCTCTGAATTTCTAATAATTGAAACTAAAATTTTTTTCAATATCAGAACTGAACTTTGTCGCAAAACAAAAGAAACCATTAACAAAAGAATGACTTGGGAGAATGTGGTATTGTTCTAAAGACTACGAACGTAACAATTCCGTGGTAAAATGAAAAAAGTGTACACATTTTCAATCGGCCATAACTCGGTCACTATGTGTCCTCCTTTTGGAACGATTTTTCAGTGTCGAAACCTAATAAATGCACTTTTCAGATTGTTATGGTTTACTCTTTTCGTTTCGTGAAATAGATTGCGGCTTTGAGTGTTTCCTTTTTTTTTGAGACACCCGTAAAAGAAAATGCCTTTTCGTCAATGAAACCTGTCAATCTCTCCCTGTCATGTTACTATCGATTTACTGGTCACCAGTAACAGCAGGGAGAGATTGAACAGGTTTTCATTGACGAAAGGCATTTTCTTCTACAAGCCGTGTTACTAACACATAGTGAGAGCATTCTTATGAAAGTAGCGAATAATAACAGAAAATGAAAACAAGGCCTTGCCGACAATACGAAGTGAGTGATATTGTGGATGTTGTCCTTACATAAATTTGATTCAGTGAAAATCATATTAAATACTGATTCATGAAAAAATAGTTTTATTAAAGAGAGACAATCGAATATTTCAATGCGTGAATCCTTAAAATGAGTTAGTGTTATCCAGTGTTGAGCAGTAGCTAAGAACTGAAGTATACTATATACAAAATCCTGAAAAGTGAAAGCTGATAATTATAGGATGATTTTTTTTTTTTTACAGTGGAACGTCACGCCCGGCAACGAACAAAGTACTCTGCCCGGCAGTATGCATGAGCATATCAAGGGCTTGTGCTTTTAAATTCGCGCTCGATCAGGCGTGATAAGGCTACTGAATGCTGTCTGTATGGGCATATTCTTCGCACCTCTCACATGTCAGTAGACCTGTGCGAACTTGTGTTTGTAAACATGATGTCACCTCATCTATTGAGTGAATGCTGGTAGTTGAATGCGTTTACTGTGAATATACATAAACATTTTTGCCGAATAAACCCAAGAGGTTCTATATATATAGAGAGGCAAAACGTTTACTAATCTTTTAGAAATTCACCGTCTCGCATGTTTGCCGACCACAAAGAAAACCTAGAAGTACCAACATAGAGCAATTGCTGTCTCCGCTTCTTCCACATACTGTGGCTGCCGCTTGCATATACACTATCGGTAGTGATACAAATTAATGTATGTGTTAGAGTGGGCCAGTTGTGCTCAGATACCTTTTTTTCTCTCATAAGCATGCGCGCGCTTAGTGAAAAGATGTATTCATTAAGGCGGTTTCTTTAAATCAAGACACTGATGTGGCTTTTTATTCGTTTGTGTGGGCATGGGTAGGACCAATAGCACCCAACATCCAACAACTGATATTTGGTCGGATTGTTTGTATCGATTGACATTATGTGTGTATACAAGCACCCAAACTGATAATTATTCCGTGCAATATTCCAAATGTCAGCGCCCAGCACGACGACTGGTTTTGAAATGCGTTTCATTCCAACCCCCTTGAATAACCAATCAACTCATCCAATAAGTTCTGGTGTCCCTGGTGTCCATTGATTCCAAAGAGGATTTGAACCCCGAATTCTCTGGCAGCTAGCCACACATACATTAGGAGGTTAAAATGGCAAACGTGAGGCGTGTACTTGTACTTTTGTCGCCGGATTATTAACAAATATTATATAAGATTGCAAACTCCAGTTGCCATCCTTATATAATGCCCTGATCCAACAAAGACAACGCGGTCCCAAAGAAAGGCAAGTCCATCAGTACATCACTGGACACCACAGATACTGCCACATTGTGTGAACACGTTTTTCTCTGGTTTGTTCTATTGGGACCATTTACCGAAAGAGATACGGATAAGGGATTAAATGTGCTCAATAAAAACTGACCTCCCTCGCTATCTATGGCGAGATGGCTTAAAGGGACTGTATGCAGAAGAAAAATATTTTCAACCACAAAAAAACTTTTAGGAATGATTTGGATGTTTAATAGTGTGTGAAACTCGACACTTTTAGGAGTAATTGATATCAGGCTTTTTTCATCAGTCACTTTGACTTGGCTTTGTCCGCCCACGGCATTGACTCATTTCAGGTATTCATTGTGTATCTTGGCATGCTTTTGAAACGTATGCCGACATTACCTCGCATCAATTGTAAATTGTATGCGTTATCCACCCGGCACCTGGCAGATCGATATTTTGAAGTCATAGAAAATATAATACCTCAATGATTTTTCAAAATGTCAGAAACATTCCCAACACACAATAAATGCTGACATTATACCACTGGCCAGAAGTGTAATTACCACACCACACAAGTATCTAATCACAAATTGATTGTCCCATTGGTTACCACTCTCAGTTATCGTGTTGACTACCCTGACGTAATAAATGTTCTAAATTTGCGTCCTGTTTGGTGTAAATCATGTGATTCCCAGACGTCCATGTGAAAGTAGCGAAAAAAACCTTTGGATTCCGATGGACATGATCCCTAATTATGTTGATTAAACCGAACTGGCGAACAATACCTTGCCGATCGTATCCCCAAGGCATACACACCCACACAAGTAAGTCAGAATACCTCAGATTAGCCGATAAGAATTTATTTTTAATTTAACTTTAACTGCTTTCCAAGAAGGCTCTCCATATAACAGGGACTAGCAGTTACGTCGTAAATTGTACAACATATAATTTACAGATAAATCAATAAAGTATGAATTAAATGTAGAAAATAAAGTAGGAAACAAAAATGGCGTGAATGTTTGCTGGAGAAATTTAAGTTCTTGTATGGGACGGAAATGTTTCGCACAGTAATATGCATCCCCAAAATATTTTCTAATAAGTGGAAGTTATTTTATGCATGCTCGGGGTAGGCCAGGGGCACATTCTTCCCCCAAACAATGTTGTTCAAGTCTGTCCTCCAGAGGGTGTTTGAATCAATCCCATGATGCATATCAATGTACCTATACCGTAACTGTAACTAAACACATGTTCAGTACTTAGGAGATAAAAAGTGTTCCAAAAGTTTAAGTACAACACAACAATTCATAACCATGCTAAAATTCCCCTAGGTGCTAACGCTTTGTGGACTAAAATAAGCGCTAAACGTCAGGGTTTTTATATTTTAAAGAATAGATTTTTTATGTGATCACATGACCCTATTGAGGTAAATTTTGCCCAAAACCTGGTGCATTGTGGAGCTATTGTGGATGACTCAAACCCCTTTGGTCTTGTACCTACGGTCCCTCCGACATGTGCCTAAAAAGCTGTTGTTTTGATAGTGCATGTGTGAATTACAGCCGTTCGAGCTTTACAGTTGGCAGAGCAATATAAACCATTCTTGCTAGTTTGACGTCATGGTTGACCTCATTCCACCTGCAGATTTTCGAGGCGTCGCCAAAGATTTTTCTTTTGTCGGTACATTACCGTTTCGGTACATTCACAAATCCGTACCCGCACCATTAAGAGAATCATAATGTACACCACTCTCCGCGAACCACCGCAATTTTCCAAGTTAACCTTTACAAACTCTGTCAAACTGCACATACTAAAAAATTGTATTCCTATCAGGCCTCAACCACCAGCTTTTCCTCATTTTCCTCTAAAAACCTAGTTTTTTCGGTTGTCTTCACGCTACTATCAATTCAATTACTTTTCATCATAGCATGTATAACATATTGTTTCTACTTCAAAAATTAGGGACGAAATAACATCGCGCTGATATCGTCGTCATAAAACTTCATTAATGCTGTATATAGTGGTTCCGGAGTGGTGGGGACATGGTACGTGGCATCGAAGCATACTTTAGAATGTGGTGCATAGGGGATTGGTGGGCTGGGAGTACCCAATAATTTTAATGGATTCATGATTAGATCATAGTTCTAATGCATAAAATCATGGAGCTTGTAATAATTTGATAAAGTGTTGCATACTTGCTAAAACACTTTCTCTAGATTTCAAATTGGATGAAAAATTTCCGGGTGTAAAGAAACTGAGTGTCCCCATGAGAGATTGTCCTAGCTCCATTGCAATATGTACGGAATAAACCGTGACCTTGTATACGAGGCCATTTGGGTATAGTACAGTGCTGAACAAACGATGCATTACAGCACACAATAGACAGATGGGTGGTAGGACATCCATTCACGACTGCGGACACGTAGTTTCTGACAAAACCGGCCGCAGCAGAGGATTTCCTATATTTTTTAGCCTTTTATTGTTCATAAGTAGCCGTAGGGAAATTAAAACCTTTATAATAGCTGTTTAAATTAAACCTTACCGCATCTTCACGATTAAGAGTTATAGCTCACATTTCCGTTCGGATTGTATTTAGCCCCTTCGCAGCCTCTCCAAAGTCCTACATCAATCAACAGAACCTAACGTCTTTTAGGCACGTCGATTCCTGATTTAGCTACGGCTTTTCTTTTCTTTTTAATGGACGGAGGAGCAGGTGTCATTTACGTTAGGAAAGCCATCTTTTTTATTTTCGGGCTATCGTAATTACTATCACAATAGCGCTGCTAAGAAGTTTCACAAGTTTTCGCATTGTAAATCTTTCGTTCACCCTGGGAGGGAAGTATGGTTTTGTGGTCCTCTAGCGTAAGCGGGGAACGTGTCAGTTATACTAGAGTGGATCGAATCACGTCGTGTGCAAATTTTCCGTGGATTCGTTTTTGCACGATCTTGGTCCCCTTCTTTCTCGGTGGCATGTTGGATAGTATATAAAGGCGGAGAGTGTAGTGGTTTAAAGGAAACGGAAATACGACTTGTGCAAAGTTGAAAAACTTTCACAATAGTCGTTGTTAAATCCTTGTCATTGGGAATAGGTAGAGCTGGGCCTATCATGATAATTTGTTGTAACTATCCTTGTGCCTTGTCCTGTTCTTGACTACTCGTAGTCCTTATATTGATTTGGAGCAAGTACATTATAGTTCTAAAATGTATCGACATAATCCTAGGATGAAACATTTCAATGAGTAATGTACTGAATAGAGTTTCAAAGATTCCCTTTAAGAGATGCTATTGTTCTGATTGTTTATAGTCCCTTATTTTGATTGTATTAAACTCAAGACTTTTTGTCTAATGTAGTCAGCTTAAGTGTTCCTACGGTCCTATTTGTAGCATGAATGCGCAACTGGGTTATTGGCCTGTTTTGGTTGAGCAAACTCAACTTTCACACAAACTTTTATGCGAGGGAGCATCCCTGTAGTGTTCTTAATAATTTGCCTGTAAGTTTTGAAAATAAAAGTGTTAACTTAAGCAAGATCAAGTTACTACTGTGTTTTTTTTTAATAAAACACAAAAACAGATGCCGAAGTCTTTCTCCTCGTAATCATGTGACAATCTCAGTGCTGAGTATTCAAATTTTACCACAAGGAAATGGGTTATATAGCAAAGTGAATATTGAGTATTGTTGTATGCCAAGGCCGTTTTATATAGATTCAATACCATTACTACCGGTTGTCCTCAAAAAAGAAAACCCTCAAATCGCCCTCAATTTCACGAAGAAAAGTACAACCATACATATTATAACTTCTGAAAAGGTAACATTTCGTCAGGTTTCTGACAAATACCGAAAAAAACTTTCCAAAGGATCATATTGACTGAAGGCATATTGAACAATGTACGACTTTTTCATTTTATCCACGGATTGTTACGTTTCAGTGTCTTTAGACAATACACATTCTCCAAGCACATTCTTTGTTTATGGTTTCTTTTGTTTTCTGATTTAAAATTCAAGATCTGCCTCATTCTCTTTAGCTACTTGCGCTGCTCTGCCCCCCCCCGCCCCCGCCCACCCCCACCAACACTATTGGGAGAGTTTGGCTGCCTCTAAGACGATGCAGGCTTGCTCCTCTTTTCTCCATTTGGAGAAATTTGAACTTCTAAAATCAGTTCTTGTCCGTCGATGCTTGCAAAGGCAGGGTTATTGCTGTTGCGAAGATCCCCAGACTTGATCCGCTAGACTTTCGCCCTAGGGGAAAAGAGTGATGTGTTCGTACAGGATCCAACAGCAAACTTGCCAGAACTTCACAATATAATAACCGCTGCCTTGCAAGCATCCGACGGAGCAAGAATGATTACATCGATTATTGAAATGGCAAAGAGAGCGCAAGCCTTCATACGTCTTCATGGTCCTTAGAGGTAGCAAGGGGGGGGGGGGGAGAGGGGGGCTAGGAGATCGAATGATGAAGATCTTGGAATCCCCTGGAATCTCTAATAATTAAACTAACCTGTTTCGAAGATCAGAACTGATCGTTGTCGCAAAAACAAAAGTAACCATAAACAAAGAAATGTGCTTGGAAAAAGTGTACTGTCTAAAGACAGCTCAGAATCGCAACAATCTGTAGATAAAATAAAAAGTGGTACAAATTTTTTCAATCGCCAGTACCTCGTCATAGTTTCCTTTTGTGAAACTTTTTTCCGGTGTCGGAAACAATTAAAATGCACGTTTCAGATGTGTAATCAATTTGTCTTGTTTGGCTCATTTCTCTTCGTGAATTAGAGGAGCTTTGAGGGTTCCTTTTTTTGAGACACCCGGTATGTGGGAATCGTGACATGTTAAGATAGACGTGATTGTTATGGGATATATCGCTTGAGCGTTATACTCGCGGCAACCATAAAAATATAAACTTAAGAAGTTCTGCCCCTGCCGGAAAACAGCTCGGGTGAAATCTTTGTAATAGAAGAAATCTTCTCATGTCCAAGTGTAATGGTTCCTCATGAAAATAGTGGGATCGTGTTTGACCCAACCAATTCGGTGATTTATTTATTTATATACTACGTGAATCCACAAACAAATTGTGCAAGGATTTGCAAAGCACCTGACAAAATCACTGAATCATGGATTCTTGGTGTTTAATAAAGCAATCTATCTACTAACAATATGGTGAAAAATGAAAAAAATCGATTAAAAAATAAGCCAGATATGACAAATTTTTGTAAGCCCACCTATTTAGTGGCATTTAGGATAATCAGAAACTACATATAGCGGCAAACCTTGTAATTGCAATAAGCAGCCGTTTCTTGGATTTCAAGGCTCTTCATAGGGAAGTTTATTTTCCAGAATTATCTTAGTGAGCTTAAGTGTATTGGCAAGAAGAAATCATTAAATGATTCGGATCCATATAACTGGCACCGAAAAGCCAGAGGCATGCAATTATGTTGAAATAGAATTCCAAGTAGCAATGTCATTTAAACATCCATGCCTCATCTCTCGAAATAGTTTATACAACTCCCCATAGGGTTTGAAAAGCTCTCTTACATATGAAAAAAATGCGGGTTATTTAGGAGTTCAAGATATGGATTTGTTCATCGTTAAAAAAAAAAGAAAGAATGTCCTTTCAGAATTTCATCTGAAAACCTCACTACGACTCGGTGAATAACCTCACAGATGGCCGAAAAGCAAATATCAGACTACCACCGAAATAATATTTTTTTCTTGTTTCAAGCTTCAAGCACTCTTTGTATGTATCCACAGAAGTGACGGAATGCTGGTTTGCGTGAAAAGTACTTATACACGTAGATGACAAAAATTTAATATTGTCTATACCCAAAATGGACTTTGATCCGAATTTCGTGATGAAGATCTAAGAAAATGTCAGTACAAGCAAAATTGTATTTTCGGTGGTAAAAAAAACGATTTAATGATAATCTGATTTTAAACTGTCAAAGAAATTAAACGACAAATAAAATAGCTTCTGTTACTTACTGCTGTTTGCAGTTTTAAATTTTAGTTTTTATCGGCCCGAGTTAGCTTCATGGTTAGGAAGTAATTGACTGTGACAAAGAATGCAATACAGGGACAACGAGGACATACATACGAACAAGCAATGAAGGCTAAGAGTGAACAATGTGTTGATCCAAGCGAGGTAGACGCTTAAACGAACACCAAGGAAAAGTCCTACTCTACTTACTCGTAATCCACTACCTCCACAATTCGTACTACTTCATCTGGAATATGGCTTTGGATGGATATCAAAAACTTATATCCTGGTGTTATTCTACCATACCGTAATTTAATCTGCGATCTTGCTGCTATTTACACGACTTCATTTAAGCTTCATCTACTATCGACTTTCACTTCTTCATAATTAACTTTGATATTCCTTTCACTATTAAGGGATATTATTTTTTCATTACTATTCTGCTTGACTTAGTTCATTACTTTCGCATTTATATTACTGTGGATTATCTACTACTTCAACTATATCTACTGCTGATTCTCACTACTTGCTGCTATCAAATGCTGATATTCCACTACTTCACTACATATACTGTGATATTCCATACTCAATCTAACAATCACTGCTGATATTTCTCTACGTATCTACTATCTACTACTGAGATTCTACTACGTCATCTACTATCTACGCTGATATTCCACTACTTCATCTCTTATCTACTGCTGATATTCCACTACTATCTCAATATCTAATGCTGATATTCCACTACTTCCATCTACAATTACTGTGATAGTATCTCTACTTCATCTAATAAAATCACTATGATATTCCACTGCTTCATCTAATATCTACTGCTGATATTCCCCTAATCATCTAATATTACTGCTGATATTCCTACTTCATCTACAATCTACATGCTGATTTTACTACTTCATCTATATCTCTGCTGATATCCAACTTCATCTACGATCTACTGTGAATTCACTATTCATTACTATCTACTGATGATATTACACTACTTCATTACAATCTACTGCGATTTCTACTACTTTATCTACCTATCTACTCGATATTCCACTACTTCATCTACTATCTAATGCTGATATTCCACTACTTCATTTACTATCTACTGCTGATATTCCACTACTTCATCTCTTATCTACTGCTGATATTCTACTAGTTATTACTATCTACACTGATATTCCACTACTCATCTACGATCTACTGCTTGATATTCCAACTACTTCATCTAATCTATGTGATATTACACTACTCATCTACAATCTACTGCTGATATTCTACTACTCATCTACTATCTAATGCTGATATTCCACTACTCATTACTATCTATTGCTGATATTCCACTACTTCATCTCTTATCTACTGCTGATATTCTACTACTTCATCTACTATCTACTACTGATATTTCATACTATCTACTGCTGATATGCCCTACTTCACTACAATTTACTGCTGAATCTACTTACTTCATTACTATCTACTGCTGATATTCCACAACTCATCTACTATCTTACTTTTTTTTTGCTGAATATTCCCACTACTTCATCTACAATCTACTGCTGATATCATACTCATCTACTTATCCACTACTGATATTCCACCTACTCCAATCTTATCTACTGCTGATATTCCACCACTTCATCTACTATCTACAGCTGATATCTCACTACTTCATTACATCTAATGCTGTATTCCATACTTCACTACTATCTACTGCGATATTTCTACTACTTCATCTATCTTCTAATGAATAATTTTATACTCATATCTACTCTGTATATTCCACTAGATTTATATACCAGCAAAATCGCTGGTTTTATGTGAATTATGATACTATAAATTTCTAAAATCCATCCTAAAATGATTAGAAAAGTTGTGCCCCTGAAAATTGTAGGAAAACAATCAGAAACTATTTCCCTTGTGCTGTGACAACTTTGAAACCTTTAAAAAGCGTCTGCAAAAATAGTTTAGCCCCAGGGAGTATGTGTTTAAAAGCACGTAAGATTGAATATTATAATGCCTTTCTCCCGAGGCAACCGAGTGTCGTGTCAAAAGCAAACACGAACCACAGATAGCTTTATCTAGCTCAGAAATGCCTTCCGTAACTGTGTTGTGATTTTCCC